>RJWM01024462.1:0-30694 GCA_004363535.1 Dasyprocta punctata | reverse complement strand
GTGAGATAGGAAACCGTTAGTTCACTTCAACAATTCTAACAAGAAGACTTCATTTTGTATTGCTTAAGACTTGTTACAGATAGTAAAGTGTGAATGTTTTACAATTTTTTACTTTTTTCTTTAAATTATTTCTAAACATAAATGTTTTCATTTTCATAAAGCTGAAAGAGAAGTCATTGTGCCTGCTGGTTTTTTTTTTCCTTTTTTGAAAACTTCTGTATTCTGAAAGGATGCAGATTTAGGATATGTTAATTAAGTGAGCAAGGTGGGATATATACTATATAGAGAAGCTACATAAATCACAGCATAATATTATGAAGTTTGGGAACTCTAAAGTGTACTATATTTATACATGACTCTCTCAAAGTTGTCACAAAGACTGAATAGGGAGCTTCATGCTTGCATGAGATAATCTGATATTTTTGATGCGCAACGAACTTTATTTTTCTTTACTATTAAAGTTTATCAATTGTTTTTAAATAAAGTGTACACTGTACATGTAATATCATGGACCCTAGGTAACAAGTAAGGGAGAGAAGACAGAAAGGGATCCCCAACTCGTCACTCCACCAACACTACCAAAGGAACACACAGAAAAACCACCTGGTGCTCAATATTTGTTGTTTGGGTTCATGATAATTTCCCGATTCACTTAGGGAAAATATTCTTGAAGCCGTGGTGTTAGCACCCTAATGTGCAGGGAGAAATATTCCACAGTAAATCTTGCTATTATATGCCAAACTACTGTTTAAAAGTAATTCTCTCTTTTCTGTTTTCAACATGAATTCTGGCAAATGGAGACAGAGAACTATATTTAAAGTGAAAAAAATCAGGGCAGGCAATAGAAATTAGGCCTTTTTCACAATAATTTTAAATAATTCAAGCTGATGAACGTGTTAGCACACCTATACAGAGAGACAAACGGAGACTTTACAACAAACCTGGGACAAACCTTTATAGGCTACCCTTGTTCCAGAGTGCAAGGAACCTCGAGGAGTTAATCACAATGCATTTAAGCAACACTACTCAGTTATCTTTTCTAGTTCCTGGGAAGGGGCAAGTGACCCGTCTCAAAGCAGGGAAGATAACTGTACCTCTTACTTCCTGATATGATTTTGTTCCTATCCTCTTGATTTGTCTTCCCAAACTCTGAGGAATATGTATCACAGATACCAAATGAAATCCAAAACAAAACAAAAACCACTAAGGTACCAAATGTCTCCACCTCTGAGGGGCGCTGTGGGGGTAAGTGAGATGACACAGGAAGCCCTTAGTGACCAGCTTGGCCCACAGCTGGGGTCCTAATGATGACCAGGGTAATGCGGACTTGGTGAAGGGTAAAACCCTGTGCTGTGGCTCTGCTACCCAGACTAAAATTCACAAGGACACATCCTGGATACCAGCAGTGGGTACCTTGCCTGGTTCAGGCTCCTCCCGAGGTGCCTCTGCACATACTTTCTCTTCTAATGCTCCATGGGGCTCCTCTCTCTCTCCTGTGACCTACTTACAAAAAAATGTTTCCCCTATGCAGCTCCGGCCTCTAGGGGCTCCCTGTCCCTGGAGCTTTCCAGGTTTTATTCCAGGTCCCAGAAGGGGCTCTTTAACTCCAGAAGGCAGATCCCAAAGCCAGTTTACCCGTTTCCAATTACATGCTTTGCAAGTAATCCATGGCAGCTGAGGCGACAGAAGCAAAATCCAGCATGGTTGGGTGACAGGGGAGACAGCCTGCTTTTCCTTAGCCTCTGGGGACAAAGCCACTGTCCCTGCAGTTTCAGACACCCTGGGTAACAGCTCCATCCATCACAACTGGCCAAACCAAAGGGTGGAGGTCTTTGTCACCCACATTGGGGCTGAATGACAGAACCAACGCACCAGGCAGCAGAGCATCTAACGGTTTAGCAAGTACGGTATAATACTTAGGACAGGGCTTGGCATGTGCGAAGCGCTGTAGGTGTTAGCAGATACTATCATTATTCACTTATATTTTCATCCATTCGACAGACAGGAGTCACTGTGTCTGCCGCGTGCCGTGCTTTACATACCACAGCAGGAAACGGAAGCCCAGTTTCAGTGGCTGGAGGCTAAAGGAAAAGACAAATCAGGCAGCCAACACTCACATGCAGAAAAATCTCAAATGGCAAGACTTTCCATGGCAGTCACTAGGGAGCCTGAGGGGAGGGACAGGGGGCACGGGGAAGAGAAGAGGGGCGGGGGGGCGTCCTAAAGAGGTGAGCAGTGCTGGGAGTGAGCTCAACGCACTGCCTGAGGCAGCAGCAAATTCCACTTCAAGTGCAAAGCCACAGAGGCCTGGAAATGAACTGAGGCACGCGTGGTGTGGATGCCCGGAGGGGAGGGGCGTCTGCACCAGGGACACTGAGAAGGACTAAGGTTAGGGATGATGTTCAGAGCGGCAGAGGCTACACCATGAAGTGAGCCGTGCTTGGGAACGTGGTGTTTAATTGGTGCCTGAAAAGTTTTTGAGGTATATGAGGAGGAGAACGCCACAGTGGGCTGTGTGTCCTGGACAGGTTTCTGGAGGCAGTGTATTCAATGGCTATGGGGGGCACAAAAAAGAACCCAAACATGTCATCCGGGAAGCTACAGCACTCCAGTCAGGCAAGGAGAGCCCTGGGCCTGAGCTGAGCAGGGGCGATGGCCCAGCGCAGTGGGCTGTGAAACTGAGCAAGAAGCTACAGCTTCTGGAAGATTCCATGGACGGAAGAGCCCAGAGCAGCCATGAGAGACATGAGTACGAGTGATTCCATGCTTCAGGTCTGTGCCATCTGCAGGCTAAAGAACAAGGGCAGTGTGTAAGTCCGTGGGAAAGCTCAGATTGGGCCTGCTCTCCTGAGGACATTCAAGGGGCAACCTCCCACAGCAGAGGGTCCCAGTGCAGATGGAGCCCCACAGCGTGAGCTAAGAGTTCCCAACACTGGCATCTCCAAAGTACAAGGGACTAAAGCCACAAAACTGGATGTGCCCACTCAAGGACAACAGGTAGGGCCAAAGATCAGGGAGAGGACCCCAACATCTCAGGTACGAAACTGCAAAGGAGAGGAATGGCCAGGCTGAAGTAAAGCAGGAGAGAATGCAATCATGGAACGGTTTACTTTTGGGGTGTTTTCTTTTGTTTTTGCAGGGTGGATTGAACCCATGGGTACACTACTACTGAGCAACATCCTCAGCCCTTTTTGTTTTTCATTTTGAGATGCAGTCTTATTAATTGCCTGGGCTAGACTTGAATTTGTAATCCTTCTGCCTCAGGCTCCAGAGTAGCTGGGATTACAGGTGTGCACCACTATGCCTGGCTGAGAATGCAATTATTTAAGGAACTGTTTTTTGTTTTCAAGAAGCTGTGCCCTCACCGTTGCACTGTATAACAGAAAGATGCCACAGCACGGGAGGGCTGAACTCCTAGCCTTGCTTGATTCTTGAGATGCACGACAGCATAAGGACAAAACACAGAGTCCACCCAGACCACCTAGGTTTAAATATAGTACCTGGCATTGAGTGGAGCAACCCCAGGTCAGTGACAACCTCTCTGAGCCTGCTTTTCTCCCTGCAGAGGGGAAAATGAAGTAAGAAATGAATGAATCAACGTTTATTCAGGTTCAGAACAGTACCTAGCCTAGCAAAACCTGGAAAGCCTTCTGGTCACGTGACAAACAGCAAACTTGGGTGGGCAGCTAGACAGGAACTCTAGGGTCTCAAATGGGGCTACCATATTTTCATAATAGGCATTGTGCATTTACCTTTCTTCTTTGTTCATCTCATAAATAAAGTACAAGCTCCTCCATAAACCACCCTCAAGGATCCAGAGAAGATAAATTCAACATGATACATAAAAAGCCTTGACTTTACGGGAAGTAATGAGGTAAACTAAAATGTATCACCTTTCATGTTTCATAACATAACCTTTTAGGAGTGAAGATAAGTCATACTACTAAGAGAAAAAGGCACTTCCATACATGAGATATATGCAAATCTTATCTGATGAGACTTATGCTCATTTTTTTTCTCTCTCTAAACCCATAGCTTTACATCATACAGATAGACTCCTTTCTTCCCCAACTTGTACCAAATCCCTGGTACATATACAGTTTGAGCAAAAGCATCGGTAAATTTATTCTGTCAATCAAGTCTTCCGTTCTTAAAAAAACAAAGAGGGAGAAACAGAGGGAGAGTGAGGGAGAAAGGGAGAGGGAGAAAGGGCGAGAGAGAGCAAGCAACTCAAATTGCCGGCTAGAACGCTAACACCCAAATGCCTCCACAGATGGAACTCTCCTCTGAACTCCAGAAACAAATAGCTACTGCTCAGTGACATGGAATGTGAAACATTTCACATATACCCACATTCGACTTGTCCAAAATTTATCAGCCTCACCTCCCCTGAAGATTAAAAATACATTTCAGAAAAACGCCTGCGCACTTAACACCACAGAAATGCGCACCTAAGATTTATCACACTTGTTAAAGTTCATGTTATGCATATTTAGCCGCAACAATTTTTTTTTAAAAATATCTAATCCTCCTCCATTAGTGCTGAACACAGTAAATAGCACACTATCCACCATCAGCTCCCGACAGAAATCCATGACTCATCCTTGCCCCCGCCCTCTCCGGCAGCCCACTGTACCCAATCAATCACAGAGCCTAAGAGATTCTTCATCATCTGTCAACCAGTTCACTCCACCAGCACCCTCAGGGGTCACCAGCGCACACTGAACCCCTCCAATCTGCTTCACAGGACACCCACTGTGAGCTCCACGATATGGAAGTCAAATTGTGTACTGCACTCCGACATCCTTTCAACACAGCCCAAACCCATCACCTGGTCTGCACAGCCCATCTCTCCAGCCCCTCTTTCAAACTCCAGGTCCTTTCGCCACTTGATTTCTTCATCACCAAGTGTGGTCCCTCTGCTGCCACGATCTCTTTTCCTCTCTATTTAAATGGTTTCTACTTCCCCTTCAGGTCTCAGCTATGTCACTTCCTCCAGGAAGGCTTCTTAAGCCTTTACTCCAAGGTTTCTGAACTGCTGACACTATTGTCATTTGGGACCTGGCACTTGACTGTTTGATGGAAAAGGTGAAGCTGCCCTGTGCAGTGTAGGTTGCTCCTTGGCATCCTTGGCACTCGATGACAGCAGTAACACGTCACACCAGCCAAGACAAGAAAAAGTCTCCAACCACGGACAAGTGTTCCGAGGGTACAAGATACTCGCACTGAGAACCACTGCCCCAGGTCAGATGAAAGCTACATACATCTCCTTGAAACATGTTCTTGAAGTAGCGTGAGCTCCTCTTCCACTGATTTTATAGATGTGCAATTAGCTTCTGGTAAAGCTGTTGTCTAACATCACCTTCCCTTCTAGACTGCCAGCTCCACAAGGATAGAGACAGACGAGCTCAGTCTTGCTCCTATAATGTCTCAGAACTAAACACACAGTAGGTCCTCAAAATTTACTTTATGAATAAATGGAGGAAATTTCTTGATAGTGCTTCCTTTTAATACTATATTTAAATTAACACTAACTATTAAACCTCCTATGCCAAATGGGGTTTCTTTGCAGTAGCTTGGTGAACAGTACTTTGAAATCATGGTTGTAAGTGAAATTTTCAATCAGTGGTAGGTGTGATGAACTCTGATACCCAGTTCACCGTTTCCATTAGTCACAGGGAAATGGGGTTAACTTAAGTGGACTTCTGTATATGGTTCTTAAGCAGGAATCTGCAGAATGACAAACAATGGGTTATACATAGTACCATAAGAGGAAAACAGAACATTTACCAGTTGCCCATAAGTAGAACTTGACTCCTACAAATTAGGCTTGCTTGCTTGCTTCATTACAGGTCCAATAAGAAACAAAAGCTGGAGGCCAGGGATATAGCTCAGCGGCACACTGCCTGCCTGGCAAGTGTGAGGTCATGAGTTCGATCCCTGATCCAAAAAAATAAATAAATAAGCAAACAAGAAAGAAAGAAAGAAATGCCCTGGCCTTTAATGCTCAAAATGAGGGCAGTTATTTGTACTTGCTCCAGTACTGGACCCACCACATTTGCCACCAAGGAAGCTGAGGAAAGGGTAAGAACATTCCCTCCCCACCCCATCCCTTATCTGGAGCAGGCACTGGCCTTCTAGAGCTTGATTGTTGGCTGCAGGCAAACTCTGTGGGGTCAAGTCCACAACCAAGGGGGCTATGCCAACATGGGAGTCCTGGAGAGCAGAGGATTCATCCAAAAGGGTAAAATCTATGCCACTAATATCTGTGCACTGCTTAAGAAATAAAGGGAGGGTTTAAAAAATCAAAAAACAGAAGACAGCCTGAAATTAAGTCTGACTCTTAAAATTTCTGCACTGACAGGAAACTGAGCAAGACTTGGCTCAGAACAACAAAAAAATCGTCCCTAATTTTGTCAGGTGCTAAGAAATCCAGTCTTGGCTAATACAAAGAGACAGTGATGTGAAAGATAAAAGTTAATACCCACTATTTTACCATTGGTTCAAATCAGCTTCTTCACAGGTATCAATTACGATTAAGTCTGACTTTATATAATTTCACACAATGCAAGACTAGAAATAGGTGACAGACAGATCTGGCATGGTGCTCCGCATCCATCAGGTACCCAGGTTTCTTCTCGTTCTGCTTTATCATCCCTCCTTCTGGCTTCCATCCTCAAGGTCATCTTTTGGTCATGATATGGCCTCCATAGCTTCAGGCTTCAGATCCATATCATTGGCAATAAGAAGAAACATGAAACATGGCAAAAAAAAAGTCTGCATCGCAACTGCATCAGTGACTTTGAATGTGCTTTCCCAGCTGCCAGACCCAATAATCTATACATGTATTTCACAGGCCATCCCTATTTGCAAGGGACACTGAAAAATGTTTCGTATTGTCACCACTATCACTTTTTCTCCACCCAACCCCTCAATCCCTATATAATCCCAGTAAGTTCTGTTAGGAAAAGTAGGAACGATAAGCTATTGAGTAGGTAGTCAGCAATCTGTATTATGATAGGATTATGTTAAAACTGTAAGAGACCACGAAGTCTCCCCAGGATTCTATCTAGATCATGCTTCCAATTTTATAGGAAAAGGTTGAGGCTCAAACCTACTAAAAACCATTTAGCTAATAAGTAGTGACTAAAAAGCCTGAATAAATCTGATTTGGGAATTGGTGCCCAACTTTAGAACTGAAGTTGTAATAAATTTGGTCTGTACATGCATATTTGTCTACAATAAATTTTCTACATTGATTTTTCTTAAAATTCTTCAATAAATATGGTATAGTTTGTGAAGGAATTATAATCAATTCAATCTAATATAAACTATCAAGATTTGTATGTCTCAACTATTATCCTATGTTTCAACAAAATTCTAAAATCATGAGTGGGGGGGTCACATCTTTACACACCTTATTGCCCCTCACCTAACATCAATGTGAGCTCAATAAAATGTACTCATGATTTACTCCGGACCTAGGAGAATACAGCCTCCTATTTGTACCAAACCGTGAAAGCCAGTTCACAAAGCACAAATATCTCACAGGGACCTTTTAATGGGTTTTATGTCTTATTTATTGTGCTTATCTGACAACTTCACACGGCTAACAGGCATTTCTAAAAATGTATTGACATTTCAGCTCATACTTAATGTCCTTCAGTGTATTATCAAATATGGACAGTGCAAATATTCCCTTAAGGGTAATAAAAAACACACAGAGAAATACAGATGTGTATTTCGGCCTATATTGTACACATTATATATAAATATTATACTCCCAGTTCAGTACTATTAAGTGCAGTGCTATAAATAGAATGCCAATTTCGGCTACCACCGACCCATTTCGTTAGTTGCAAAACTTCCAGGCAGCAAGCCAAGCCATGCAGCCAGTAGTCACCTAGTGGATTTTCCTTCTCTCCAGCCTCCCGTTCTCCCAGAGCTTTCACCCAGCAAACCTTCTTTCCACCAAAGATCTCGGATCAAATTCAATTGCTCCCTTTGATCGATCACAGCCTGCTGAATCCAAGGTGCCCTGATATGTTTAATTACATTGTTGCCAATTAATCACACGTGTGAACAATTAACTACCAAATAATCTTACTCTCGTTTCCCTCACTTACAGAGCACCTATGGAAATGCTAGGGTTATACAAAACACCAAATAAAATCGCTGTTCCGAAAGCTTAAATCCAAATGAAAACGAGCAGTCCACACCGGGTGTTGCCTGGTGGGCAATAATGCTACGTCTTTTTCTAAACTGCACCGTTTTGCCATTTCTAAAAGTCTGAAATGATTGCCTTTTCACTAGATGGAAACTCAAGCAAGCCTGGATTAGAGGACCGCACCGCTGTAATAGCCTGAGAAGGGAGTAACTCCTCGCCCAAGCTTTCAGGCTGGTACAAATCCCGTCATAAAAGTCAATTACTATTTTTTTTTTTCAACTTTTCTCTCCTCGTTCCCTGCGAAAGCAGGGCCGTCCCCCTGCGAGGGGAAGGGAAAGGCACGTCGCGGCGGAGGCTGGACACGGCACTGTTTCCAGACGGCTTGTTTCGTTTTCCCCGGGCGCCCGAGGTCCGCGCCACGCCCGCGCCACCGAGGCGGCCGGAACCGACGCCCCGCGCGGGTGCTCCGCGCCCGGCCACCTCGGCCCGCACGTCCCGGGCCCGCACAGGGCCGGGGCCGCCTCTCGTCGGGGTCGCAGTCGGGGCGCGCTGCGGGCTGCGGGCTGCGGGCGGCAGGGGGCGGGACCCGGCGCGCGTCCGCGGCCAAAGTTTCTCCAGCCGCACAGTTCCCGGCTTCCTGTGGGGGTGGGCGCGGAGCCTCGGCTCGCCCGGCTCGGCCGCCCGCCAGCCCGCCCGCCCGCGGCGGAAGGAGGCGGGGAGACGCGAGTCCGGGGCGGCGGCCCGGACCCTGGACCCGGGACCCGGAGGGGCGGGCGCGCCCGGGTCCCAGCTGGGTGCCGCGAGAGGGCGCTGCGGCCGGCGCGGCGGGGACGGGACCGGACGGCGGGACGCGGGCGCCGGCAGCGCAGGACCCGGCCACCCGGAGCCCCCTTTCCTTCCGCGCGGAGCGGGACGCGGACGGCTGCGCCCGCCAAGCCCACGCCGCGCCCCTGCGTGCCGGGCCGCTCGCCACTTACCCCCGGAGCAGGTGAGGAGCGCCAGCAGCGCGGGGAGCGCCAAGCGGCGGCCGCGGCGGGCGGATGGCTGCATCCCGGCGGCGGGCACTGCGCGCCCTAGCTGGGCGCGGGGACGGGAGACGCGCGCGGAGCTGCGCCGCTGCTGACCCTTCTGCGCGGCTCCCCTCCTCCCTCCCGGCTCCGCCGCGCCGGCTCCGGCCGCGCCCTCTGGCGGCCGGCAGCGGGAGCGTCCCCGTGCGCGCTTTCAGCGTCTGCCTGGCTCGTGGCTGCGGGGCCCGGTGCACTGACACCCGCTACCCCTGGCCACTAACCTGGCCCGCACCCTCCTTTCTCTTCTACTGCGCCCTGACCGAGGCCTTTTCTACTCTAATGCCTTCGCACCATACTCATTCCCTTGCTGGGGCGCCTTATTACTACTCCCGAAGTGAAGGAGGAGGCATCCCTTCCCTGTTAAGGGGACCATCGGCTGTAAAAAAGAAAAAAAAAATCAGTAATTCAACTCCCTCGATCATTGGCATCAATATTCTACTTTGACAAAGGTGTTTTTAATCATCTCAACTAATTGACTTAATATCCTCTTTTTAAATGGAATTTAACGGATAGCTTAGGCCCAGAATTTTTGCTTTAAATAAATGTTTGTGGGGCTAGGGATATAGCTCAGCGGCATAGGTGCCCGCCTGGCAAGGGCAAGGTCCTGAGTTCGAGTCCCGGTACCAAAAAAAGAATTGATGTTTGTGTGAACATAACTTTCTCTGAATATGATTTTACATTTTTACCATAATGGAAGAGGGAGGGTGTCATTTTATTGAAAACGCCTAATAAAAAGTAATTAAACTTTAGTGCAAAGCCGTGGAATGACGTGGGAATGCTTCACCCATCGGCAGCGTCCCTGCTGTCCCCACAGTGCTTTGCCCCCCGCTGGAAAGGCAGCCCTGACAAGGCGTTGACCCAGCTGTGTTGTGTGGTGGACAGAAGCGCGTAGCGATTACAAACGAAGAACCAGAATGAATGGTTCTGCATCTCCTGCACCTCCCCAAGCCCCAGCTCATTTGTTTCCAAGTGGACAGAACCAAGTACTCAGCCACAACCTGAGTTCAGACTATGATCTCTCAGTGGCAGTGTCCCTCCCTTTCCCATTTAGCCGTATTTTGGAAGCCCTCTATGGGTCTGCCGCTTCAACTACCTATGAATGACAGTTTCCTCTCCACGGATTTAAAGCAGTCAACTATTGTTAAGCATTTAGTGGAAAACCAGTGCCAGCCCCAGGGGTATAAGTGAGTTGTGGAGAAGGAAGAGAAGCAGGTGCTGAACGAAAGTGTGTAGCTTGAGCCCCATAAATTTGAATGGAACTAAGGAGTTGAGGCTTGATTGCTTTAAGATAGTATTGTCATTTTTCCACACCAGGCTGCTGAAATTTTGTTGTAATGGAAATCTGGAGAGAATGGATTTTCTCTCCCTGCGGTTTACACTGACTTCTTAAAACCAGGAGCTTAATACTCCCTGTGTTACCCATTTGGTGTGAATGCAAATAATGTCATTTTGTTCTATTGGGCCTAGTTTTATAGCCCCATGTGAATGCAATTTTGATGGCCAGGAAACGAAACATATTAATCCTTCCCTTTCAGTTTTAGTGAAATTTTTCAAATTTGTGATTAACTGCTTAAACCCTCCAGACAATTCTAAAACCTACTGCCTATTTGAAAGTCCTAGATTGTTCCCAATTTCCAAAGTTGTTGAACTTTCTTCCAAGAAAATATTCCCTGCATGTGTTAGATACTTAACCCAAATATGTTTAAGTTGACACAGAAATCTAATGGTTAAGCAAACTCCAAGGCCTGTTCCACATTTGGTAGCAAGCAACTCTAGGCACTTAATGTTTTTATCAAAATTTATCATGATAAAATATTATGTTCCAGAACAGAGTGTGGAATATTGGGCCCCAAGAACAACAGAGAGCTCACTCTTTAATAAACTTGCCCTGGTGTTTTTCCTTTCTATAGTAGACACAGATAAACAACAGCCCATTACCAAGCTGTCTCTCAAACATGAATTGTAACGCACATTTGAAGAAGGATTGCCTCTGAGTTACTCTAGCCCTGTGATAGATAAACTTGCTAAACACTCTGTCTCCCAATCACAAGTTCAGAGAGTTTCCTAGAATTAATGTGCTAGTAAAGACATCGACACATACACAGTAAGACACTACTTGTTACACCAACTGTGAGAGGACAACTTTCAGTAGGAAAAAATAAATTTCATAAACTCCTAAGAGTGTGATATAAAAACGAGCATGCTATTGCTCTGTCTTCTTGGTGTTTACTTACTTTAATTCTGGCTCTCTTCCCTTGTTGGCTTCTGGTAGCAGATGGGGAGAAGAGGGAGCGACGACTTTCAGGAGACCCTACTGCAACATGATTAAGATAGGCTGGTGATTTGCTAAGTAATTTTCTGAATATAAAAAGAGAACATGAAGACATTTATAAAGTCATTGATAGCCAAATAATCAGATCCAGAAGTGCCATATGGATGGTTTCTCATTTTATAACAATTGTACTATAGGCACAAAGGCAGAACTATTTACTCATTCATTTCATTGATAGTGAACTCTTGACTGACATGTCCTTTGCCAGGCTCCAGGGCAGATACAGAGAAGCATAAAAACATGGCATTAAACCCAAAAATTTGCAATCCAGTTAGGAAAATGAAATGTTCATAACTGTTTTTAGTACCATGCAATATAATGCCATAGGACAGGTAGATGGGAGTAGTTTGGAACATGTGGCGGGGGGGAAAGAAATCTATCAAGTCCTTTGGAATTGGTCAGAAAAGTAAAAGTGACTGAAGCATAAAATCTTTTATAGGAAAAATAGTAGGTTTCATGGCTGAGAAAATGAGGTCTGGTTCCAGACAGAGGTATTGACCCTCTGTGGTAAATCAGTCCAAAGTAGCATGGTAGGCAAGGAGAGTGGTGCTAAGTGGCACAAGCTTCCTGCTTAGCCCCTTTCTATGACTTGGAAGGGGCCTCCTGGGCATCCTGTTTCCAGCAAAGATCAAGGAACAATCTCCAACCCACCCCCCCAGTCCTTTCTGAGTCATCACTAGGTTTTAGGCTTAAAACACATTATCTGAAAACACATTCTAGGAGGGCCTTCTCTTCCCACATGGGAAAGTGACTTTGTGAATTATTAGTGATTTTATGGATGATTTTTCCAAACCTAAACTCAGACCTAAAATCTGATAGTGAAATAGAAACTCTAAAACTGGGTCTCCAGCATTTCAGGTCCTTATGATATCAGACCCGTGATTTAATACTTCACTCATGGACCATGCACCATCCCCTCACCCCAGAATCCACCCTGGGTAACAGATGAGTGGTTGGTCATTTCACCTGATGCTTTAACCTTTAAGGCAGCAGGAGGAACCTTATGCTGTGCAGGAGAAGAGGGAGACAGGGAGAAAGGAGATGTAGCCAAAACCATCATCTGTCAGAGCAGACCCGAAGGCCATAGGTGCTCCAACAGGTGCTCAGGAAGAATACTGTATTTGGATGAGCTAACATAGTGTCTCCAGTGCCTTCAAGAGTTTTTGTCTCACTTTGCTTCCAACGCTACCTAAAAATCAGAGGCAAAATTCATTCTAGTAAAACAGTCTTTCAACCAAGAGCCTTATTCAGAGATTCTTAGTCTGCCAAACCTGAACACAGGTTACCAACTTGGTGGTTCCCTGGGACAATCCCAGAGCTGCGAAGCCTTTGACATTTGATTCTGGTTTTTGTTTTTGTTTTTAAGACGGTGGTATGAAGACTTCTCTGCAGCAATGCACTATCTCCTAGAAACTTTTAATCAGAAATAGATTATCTACTTGGCTGTTTTGATCTCCCCTCTAGAATCACGTATTCTCCTGTTCTTGTAAAGATCAGGAATCGCTCAGAACATGTATCATCAACAAGAGCAACAGGAAGTGTCTGCCTGTGACGTTTGTCAAGAACAGAAGGCGTGGCGCATGTCTATTCCGCAGCTGACACAAAACGTGTGGGTGGTTTTGGTGCTGTCGCTAATAAGTAGTTGTTCATTTCACACAGCTGCTTTTAACTGTAGGATCCTGGCTAACAAGCTCGACAAAATGAGTGCAAATTCTTCATTAACATGTCACAGACAATCTGCAGTTATGAGGCCCTCCTATGACATGAGGGTAGAGGGAGATGTACTTTCCTAGAGGAGATCACATCAAGTTAAGAGGAACAAGACAGACATAAGTGGTCATGAGCCTGTGTAGAACACGTAAGTCCCATGAAAAGCTTCGGGAAAAAGACAGAAGGGCAGGAAAAGAAAGTCATCTGCTGGGGAGCTGGAGAAGGCCTCCCAGAGTTGGCACGCTGGCAGATAGGCTATGAACAGCTGAGAAAGTCATTGCAAGCAGAGAGGACAGGTGAATGTTGAAATGGAGGCTCCGTAAGAGTTCCGAGACAGGAGGAGTTCTGTTTGTCAGCATAAAGTGATTATGAAGGGGAAGCTTGTTAGGGCCCCAACAAGGAGACCTCAGGGCCATGCTAAGAAAGTGGACAGGAAGGATGTTTGAGCACGTCATGGAGAAACCTTCACTACAGGACTGTATCTCCTCATTCTAACCATTGTCGGAGAAATATTGACTCTTTCAAGGTGTGAGGAATGAGGGATGTGGTGAAATTCGTTCAACAGTAATATTCCAGTGGATTGGTTAGGGGCAGGAAAATAAAAAGGACCCACTAAAAAAAATTATAAGAAATGCGTGATAAAGCGAGGCACTCTACCAGTAATTTTCAAATACATTACTATACTTAGTCCGCACCAAAAACATAAAAAGGACCATCCTTATTCCCATTTTAAGGATAAGTAAACTCAAGCAGGTCAAATACCAATAGCCAGAACTACCTACAATGAGCAGATAGTAACAACACAGGAGGGACTCACTGTGAAGGCACGACGGAGGTCAGAGCAGTTGCACTTGCGAGTTCATCCTGGCTGGAGCTGAGGAAGATCACAGAAGGGGGCAGATGAAGAACTTAATTAAGATGGAAATCTGCCAGAGGACTGCGTTTGTGGAGAAAATAAAAGACTATCATCGTGACTACTAATATAAATTATGGCTGCTTTTACCATATCTACAGACCAGTAGGAATAGTCTGAACACTTCTTATAGGCTAGGCACTATCCTAGTGTATAAGACTATGTCACATAATTTTTCACCAGATTCTCCAAATAGCTTCATCACTATCATTCCTATTCTAGGGAGGCTAAGTAGTTGGCGTAAGGACCATGATTCTCTTAGGGGGTCCCTGAGACTTTTATTAGAGTATCCAGTTTTGCAAAGACAAAATGATAGCAATACTAAAATGTCATTTCTCTTTTCTCTTCATATGGAATTCCCCCCGGTAAAGAAGAAGCAAAAGAGTAAAAATGTTATCATCAAACCTTGCATGCAGGGTGGGAGGGAGCCACTTAAAGGGGTCCTTGATGAAGCAATAAAAATTATTAGTTTTATTAAATTGCACCCTTGAATACATATCTTTTTTATAGTTTGTGTGACAAACTGATAGGGTAAGCATAAGAATACTTTGGCATATCGCAGTATATCTCAGTAAGCATTTGGGGACTTGCGTGAGTTAGAAGCTGAACTAGCTGCTTATTTCTGCAAACACTGTGATTAATTGATAGAAACTCCAGCCAACTCCAATTATTCAGGTTTAGGTGACGGACAAACATTTTCTTAAAAATAAGCAAAATTAGCTTATTACTTCAAAGGAAACACCTGATACAATTTGTCACCAGTTATAAAATTCAAACTTCCATGTTTGAAAATCTTGTATTTATGTCTGTGAACTCACCAACTCTACAGTCCTCAAATATTTATTGATGATATCAGTGGTGATGTTAACAAATGTGATTTTTTTATATCGTATAATGAAATGCATTGATACTTGGAAGATCTGCATGTTTTGGTAAAATAGTATTTTCCAAATGATCTAGGGATGTTGTTACAAAATCATGCATGGGCGAAGTTTCCATTCAAAGTATGAGATAGGCCAGTGAATTTTAATGTAACCTCAAGAAAAGATAGGATTGCAGATTCCATATTGCAAGAAACTTTTCAGAAACTCCCAGATGTCTCAAGTATTAATGTATTATCAAAGAACATCCACAAGTATATGGAAAGATTTTTTAAATATTTTAACTTCTTTTTTCAACTATACATCTATGAAATTTATTTACTTCATCCAAAATAACATATTGCATTAGATAAAGTGAAGAAACCACTTTCAGAATCCACTTTTCTTCTATTAAACCAGATGATAAAAGCATTTACAAAGATATGAAATGATACTTTTCTCACTAATGTTTTTCCTTTGGAAAATCTATTTCTCATGAAAAGAGTGCATTAATATATGACGAGTTTACTATTTTAAATTTTAAGTGAGTTGGTGAATGTGCTTAAATCTCTGTTTTATTTCTAATGTAATAAATACTCATAGATATAGCCCATATAAGCAAAACTTCTTTTATAAGGAATCCTTATCGTCCAGAATGTAAAGCACCCTGAGGTCAAAAACTGAAAAGAACCAGTTCAGGAAACATAACTTACAACTTGTGGAAACCAGTACTAAAAATTCCTGATCAATCTGACCCCAAAACCTTTTCTCTGACCCACTTCATTGGATTATTCCAGGTTGGTTCAATTTTGGACCTATTGTATTGAAGTGCCAGACTTCTAAGAAGCCCATTGTTGTTCACTGTTACCAAATTAAATCCCCAGTTATTAGAGATTTAGAGTAATAAGAATCAGTTAGATGGGCAAGGTCACATTGGGGTAAAACCCCAAAAGTTTCCATAGCTTAACCTAATAAAAGTGTTCTTGGTCATGCCGAGTCTGCTGCTGGGCTGGGAGGCGAGACCATCACAATGCAAGTTTTCCATAAGTATCGTCACATGGGAGGGGTGCACTGGAGAACCAGGGACAGCAATCAAAAGCTACCTGTGGAGGTGTCACTTCATGTTTCATTGAAGAATGGGAAACTGCTGCCCTCCGTGGCCCAAAACAGAGGAGGGCTGTCTACTGGTGGACACAGTCCTGCCAACCACCTTCCCCTCCCTCCACCTTTCCAACTTGCATTAGTCTGCTTTCCGTTTCTATTTTAAAAAATAATAATAATAACTGAGATAATCCACTTACAAAAGGGGTTATTTTGGAGGTTTCAGTCCATGACCAACTGGCCCATTGCTTTGGGCTTCTGATGTCACAGTACATCATGGCCAGATTATGTGGCAAAGCAAATCATTGACCTCACAGCCACCAGGAAGCCAAAGAGAAAAAGAGGAAACACTGTCCCACATCCCCCTTCAAGGAGACACTCCCAGTGGTCTAAAATCTACTACGCTCCATCTCCTAAAGTTTTCACCACCTTCCAACAACACTGAGTTTGTGACTAAGTCTTGGGCACATGAAACTCAAGATCCAAGCTATTGTATAACCTGAAACTATTTGCTGTCTGAAAAGATACTGTGCTAAGTTCTGGGGCATAAAACGAAGATGAGAATTTAACTTCTCACCTTTCGGAACTCAAAATAACTGAGAAGATAGAGAATGTCTCCTTACATTTGTACAGCTCTTTACTATTTACCCTGTAACCACACAAACAATTGTGGAACAGCACAATGAAATTAGAAGTCTAGATGAATTGAACAGTTCATGGGAATATTCATGGGAAAAATAAAACTCTGGTTTGGATCATCAAGAATGATTTCAGGGAGATGGTGGAATTCAAATAGTTCGTGGAATGAGGGAAGCCTCAAATTGGCAAAAATGGAAAGCAAAGAGAATGAAGAAGAGAAAGTTAGTGAAGTAAGGGAGAGGTTTGCAGGATGGCAAATAGACCAGAGTAGCTGCAATTAACCATGTCAGGAGAAGTATTGCTAGTGCACGAGAGTGATATCAGGGGTGAGAAGACAGGAAAACTGTGTGGAAATGATAATAACCAGCCCAGGAGTAGGGCAGTGACACTGGAAAAGACCCAAGTCCCAGTCAGAGAAGAGAATGTGCAGCCAATGAGGCTCACAGAGGAGGCCCCAGGCCCCTGAGCACTTCTTACTGATCAACATGACATCTGTTAGGCTTAGATATACAGACATCATTTATTTTAATTGGAAAAGTGAGAGTCAAAACATACTTTATGTCTTTTTCCCCCAAAAATGTATTTTCCTCATAATTTTTCAACTTCAATAACAATAAAATAGTTGTGGCATAATAATCTTACACAAACGAAAATATAATTTTCAGAAATAGCATTTTATTAACAAGTCTAGCAGCTGTTGGAGTATCATATTTAAATTATGTTTTGGCTCCCAAGCAACAACAGATAAATCCTGTTTTGTATTTCCTTGCTTTGATACATTTCAGGAAGAGATGTAAGTGATGTGGCTGATGTCATTTTTTGTAAACCTACACCAAAGATTTAAGTTTCTGTTTCCTTAGGTTTCTGTTTCTTGCAAATACCCAACTAATCAAAATCACACCATGATTTGTCATACAATTCCACATGATTAGATAAAATCTGTCCATCACCTCTCTGAAAAGTGCCTGATATTTTTAAAAGCTGGACTAACTGGATATATTGAAAGTACCTGCTATTTTTAGACACTGGACCAACTGGGTATAAACTTCAGTCTTTCCACTCCTCAGGCTCGAAGCTCCTCACTCAGGTTGGACTTGGTCCACTGGCAGTAAAGCTTGCTTATATCTCCTCTCTGCCTGTGTGAGTGTTTCTCACTAGTCAGCCATAACTTAAGAAAAAAGGAAACTCCAAATCTCAAGATGCAAGTTATGTGTCTTTTCAGGGAAGCTGCCATGATTTATTGAAGGACCTGTGGACCAGTAGTGGTTAGAGAGAAACTAGAGGAGAAAAGTGGTAATAGAATAGAAGGGATTACAAGGAGAAATGTTGCAAGTGTGGAATTTAAAGGGCTTTCAAATGATTGGAATCAACATATTCCTTCAACTGTCCCCACAGAATAACAACCCTTCATTTAAGTATGCGAAATAAATCTGAGATCAGTAGTGGCATGTGTGGTAGTAGTGGCATGTGTGCTGCACAATCTATTTGTTATCACTTAATGCTCTAAAAGGTTCGCCAGCACTGCCTTAGACTGTGTAATGATAGGACAAGTAAGGAAGTTGCGGCAAGACTATTGAGACCTTGAGTGGTGGACATACAGAGTTTGTTTTCTCCTATGCTGCTGTGGTTTGGATCTAGAATGTACCTCCAAAAGCCTGTCTGTTAAAAACTCGGTCCACCAACCATGGTTCTATTAAAATGTAGTAGAATCCTTGAGAGGTTGGGCCTAGTAAGATATCTTTAGATCATTGCGGGTATTATCCTTGACGAGAACTGTGGGACCCCAATATTTTTCTCTTTTACTTTCTGCCATGAAATGAGCAGTCTTACTCTACCATGTGCCCCCACCATGATATGCTTTCTCAACAGAAGCTCAAAAGCAATGGAACAAATTGTTCACGCACTGGAAGCTCCAAAACTGAGTCAAAATAAACTTTTTTTCCTAAGGTGGTTATCTCAGATACTTGTTTCAGCAATGGAAAGCCAACTAATGTGTGTGGTTAGTAGGGAACCATTGGTTGTTGAGAGATGGACACTCATCTAAGTAACCCATTAAGAAGACTCTAAGGCACAATCCAGAGTATACAGGGGAGTCTAAACAAAATGGTCTGAAAACATTGCCGTAGTCCAGGCATAAGTCACTAAGGAGCTGAACTAGAGTGGTGGCTATGAAATTAGAAACAAAGGTAGATGCAAAACCAAAAAGATTTAAGATTAACCCAAAGGAATTAAAAATAATTGTAAAGTTTGGAATTTGAGTGGGTAAGCAGTATGGTTAGAGAAGTAAGGGAGAAGAACTCACCAGTTTTAAAGATTCTGGTTTACTGGGTTAGACAAATGCATTTCCAATGAGGGAAGGCTGAGTAGAAATTTTCAGTATGCAAGTGGACAGAAGGACAAAGTCTGTCCTTGCTCCCCCATGACTGGTGGAGATTATATGTTGACTCTGTGTTGTACTCTATAGCTTTGTTGCCCAGCATCTCTTCAACAAATTCCCAAAACATAACCTTATTGATTTTGAAAAAAAAATAATTTGAACTAGATCTATAAAAGGTCTTGACTGAGCACTTAACTCCTTTGCTATTCTTTGTTTACTTCTCTCTAAAGCCAGCATTGAGGGTGCACGTCCTCCACCTTCGTGCCTGCTGCACCAAAGCCCAGCTGCTATCCTGCATTCCCTGCTCTGCTGGGTGTCACAGGCCAACATGGGCCAGGAAGAGAAGCTGCTGAAAATCACCAAAAAGCTGGAGAAGATGGTGGCCAGGAGAAACATGGGAGGGGCCCTGGACCTTCTGAAGAAGCTGGACAGGTATCAGATGTCTATCCAGCTGCTACAGACAACCAGGATTGGGGTTGCTGTTAATGGAGTTCGCAAGCACTGCTCAGACAAGGAAGTGGTGGCCTTGGCCAAAGTCCTCATCAAAAACTGGAAGCGGCTGCTGAGCTCCCCAGGATCTCCTAAAGAAGAAAAAGAAGAAGAAAGAAAAAAAGTGAAGAAGAAGAAGAAGGTGAAAGTGCTTGATTGTTCAGACTGGAAGCCAGAAGCAGCCCTTTCTTTACCCAGGAGGAAAGGAAAGGAAGAACCCAAGAACAGGAGAGATTCTGTGGACTCCAAGTCTTCTGCCACTTCCTCTGTAAAAAGGCCATCAGTGAAAAGATCAAACAGTAGCAAATCAAAAGTGAAGACCCCCCAAAAACCCAGCAGTCCCTCGACATTTGCCCCTTCCACCTGCCTCCTGTCCCCCTGCTATCTCACGGGGGACTCTATCCGGGACAAGTGTGTGGAGATGTTGTCAGTGGCCCTGAAGGCTGAAGATGATTACAAGCACTATGGAGTCAACTGTGACAAGATGGCATCAGAAATTGAAGATCATATCTACCAGGAGCTCAAGAGCACAGACATGAAGTACCGGAACCGGGTGCGCAGCCGCATCAGCAACCTCAAGGACCCCAAGAACCCTGGCCTCAGGCGGAATGTTCTCAGTGGGGCCATTTCCACTGGCCTCATTGCCAAGATGATGGCAGAAGAAATGGCCAGTGATGAACTGAGGGAGCTGAGGAATGCCATGACCCAGGAAGCCATCCGCGAGCACCAAATGGCCAAGACTAGTGGCACCAACACTGACCTCCTCCAGTGCGGCAAGTGCAAGAAGAAGAACTGTACGTACAACCAGGTACAGACGCTCAGTGCTGATGAGCCCATGACTACCTTCGTCCTATGCAATGAATGTGGGCATCGCTGGAAGTTCTACTGACCGCAGTACCTACCAGGAGGCAGCGAAGGAGGTGAGAAAGGACCCATAGGAAGCACAAAACCATCTGAACTGGAAAGAAAAAATTAAAATGAAGAAAAATACTGATCTCTGAGTGAGGCAGTTGGGATCAGAGGGAAAATTCTTTTGCCAATTAATAATCAGTCATTTGGTTTAAGCGCCTGCCTAGCAGACGTGAGGTTGTGAGTTCGATCCGCAGTGCCACACACACAAAAAAATAATAATAATAATAAATAATAATCAGTCATTTGTAATGATTGGCTAATAGAAGAGCATAACTGAAGTACCAGGCTAAGAATCCGTGTTGACAGAGTTCTTGCAGAAAGTCAGAGCATTGTTGCTGAGGAGTTGACAGTGAGCTGCCTGACCTTTGAGGCCCTTCCCTCTCATCCAAATCTCTCATTTTCTCCTGGATTGAAAAATACAGAGATCTGTGGGTTTAATCCAGGGGTAGAATGCTTGCCTAGCATGTGGGAAGCCCCAGGTTCAATTCCCAGTGCTGCAAGAAAGGAAGAAAGCAACAAAGCACATCAGAGTTGGGGTACAGCTCAGTAGTAGAGTACATACTCAGTATGCTTGAGGCCCTAATTCAATTCTTACCACCAAAGAAAGAAAAGAAAGAAATCAGAAGTACCTCTGGGCATAGTGGCACATGCCTTGTAATCCGAGCACTCTGGAAGGCTGAGGCAGGACAATTGCATGTTCAAATGGACAATTTAGTGACTTATTGAGGCCCTGTCTCAAAATAAAAAATAAAAAAGAGGTAGGGATGTAGTGCAATAGGAAGACCCTGGGTTCAGTCAGCAGTAGCACCAAAAAATAAATACATACATAAAAGCACCAAGCAGGTACAGTGGCATATATCTGAATATGATCCCAGCAACCTGTGGATTTGTGGGACTGAAGCAGGAATGAATGAGGCAGAGATTAGGGCATGGCAGAGAGGTTGGGAAATTGGGCATGACCTGTCAATCACGGAAACTTGGCAGTCACCGTCAGACGCCTGAGGTCTGCCAGCAAAAGAAGGGTATAAAAACATTGGCCATTGAGCCGGGCATAGGGGCGCATGCTTTCAATCCCAGCACTCAGGAGGCTGAGGTAGGAGGAGCATTGTGAGTTCGAGGCCGGCTTGGGCTACAACGTGAGCACAAGGCCGGCCTGAGCTACATAGTGTGACCCTGCCTCAAAAAACTAGGGGTGGGAGTTTGGCTCAGCAGCTTAAGCGCCTGCCTGGCAGGCACAAGGTTATGAGTTCAATCCCCAAAACATTGGCCATTGACCTCTTGGCCACTGTCTTGTTCTTGCAGTGACCTGCTCTGCACCCAGAGCATATTTTCTCTCTTCGTTAGAGCACTTTTTCCATTTTGGAACACTTTTTTCCATTTTTCTTTACCTTTAATACATGTTAAATTTTTACATTCCTCAGTTGTCCATCCAATTCTTTGAGCAGGATAAAAGCCTAAAATAAACCACCAGGTACCCCACCAATTGGTAACAGGAGGATCACCTGAGCCCACGAGTTTGAGGCCAGCCTGGGCATATAGCAAGACTGTATTTTAAAGTAGAAAAAGAAAGACAGGTCGACCCAAATCTTCCCCCACCCCTGAGCCACACGTGCAGAACAGACATACAGTTTGTCTTAGGCAGCTATGACTTCCACACTATGTAGAAATCTCTCTTCCTTCCTCCTTCCTTGTCTAATACTCGCTGTTCACAGCTGTCTGCAGGGACCCTTTGAGACTGGGTCCCTCTAAGGCAGTCTAAGGCCAAGCATGCTGGACTCTGTGTTATCTAAGATGTTGACATGCAGGAGCCTGTGAACTAGGAGCTTGGACAGGTCACTAAGCCATTGTCTTCCCTGTAAAAATGGGAACTAACACTATTTCCAGGGCTGACTATGCAGAAGCTGTTGAGTTTCCATCTTCCTTGGTTCACCATTGAGGACGATCAATTGGGGGACAACAAAAAACTCCTGGTCCTCCTGGCATCATCCCCTCTAGACCTGGTTAAATCTCCTCCCTTCCACCTATCATGTGAGGAAACCATAGAAAAACTGTATGGAAGCCATGGCCGTCTTCAGCTTTTAAGCAGATACAGTGGGAGGCCTCCTGTGGAAAGGTTGGAGAGTGTCTCATCAAAGGCCCAACACCTGCAGCCCCAAAGACTGAACAGGACTGAAACCCAGGACTTCTGCTGGGTTTGTCATGGTGCCCTGCAACACTGGGAGAGATTCAGAGGCATGGCAGTGGCCAGTCCCTGCCTTCCAGGAATTTCCAACCTGGTGTGGAGAGAAACAACAGGCACAGCATAGACTCCCACGCCAGACAGGTTGGGACACCACGTCTCAGGCATGCTGTCGTTGCAGAGGTGCAGAGGGAAGCTGCTTAGAAACCCAGACGCTCCTTTGTCTTTAATGTGGGGAAACCCCAGAAGAGGGTGCTGAAGTGCAGATCCTGACTCAGTGGGCCTGGGGTGGGGCTGACAGTTTCCTTTCTAACAAGTTACCATGGGACCCCCAATGCTGCAAGTGGCCCACAGGCCATACTCTGAGTAGGAACAAATTAGATGTCTAGATTTTTCACTGCATTGTCTAATCCTTCAAACAGTTCCACACCAAAAACAGAGCAGAATAGTAACCTTGATCAATAAAATCACGTTAATAAAGGTTACTTTGGGATGAACTTTTTTAAAAAAATACATTCTACTAAGGGCTATTTTGCTAAAAATATAGATGAGTACATCCATTGGCTGTCTAGAATGCTGCTTTGGTTTGGGAACCTATTGGTAAGTAAATTGATGCACAGACTGACTACTGTTAAAGGACTGTTGAGGCTCAAGAAAGGGTACCCCTAATCTGCTACTTTAGACTGGAAAATCTTTTCCTTATCTACCTAGAGACAAGAGCTAGGTCTGAAATGTACAGTAGGTATTGTAAAGTGGGAAGACATTGTTCAAAAGAAAAAGGAACTAGGATGGGGAAAAGGAAAAGGGGGGGAATGCAAGTCAGTTATATTATTAGCGTCCTTCAGTTCATTAAAGAGGAAGGTTTGTGCTAACATCAATTGGGGAGATGTTAATGCTCATATCTTGTACTCTGGATAACTGAAGATCGCAGTGTACAATGTATTATTGTTATTCTCATATTATTTTGTTATGAAGTTCTGTTTTACCTTTTTTCTATTAAAAATTACCAAAGAGAACACAAGTGCCTTCAAATAGTCTTATGGCAATGTCATTAACTAGGGAAGATGAAACTCAAAAGCACAAAGGAAGGGACTGAATCACATCCTGCACCTACGGCAGATCCTACTAATCAGCTGTGGTCTTTTGATCCATTGACCGTGTGGTCACACCAATATGATGAAGCTAACTGTGAAATAAAATTGACTATTGCATTAAAAAAAAAAAAGGAACGGACTGAAAATCAGACACCAAACTTAGAGCCCAGAAAACTTACCCAAGCAATTGTGTGTTATTTAGGACCATTCATTTTCGTAAGAATCATTTACCATCCCTCTAAAAGTGCCTGAAAAGAATATTTAAGCTTCAACCATTTGCCCTTCTCTGAATTTTCATATTGTATATGGCTCCTGTGCACATAAACAGATGAATAAAGTTTGTTTGGGTTTTCTCTTATAATCTCCTGTTAATGGTTTTGCCTCCACCCTCATGACTTCATCTACTCCTAATCTCCAAATGCCATCAACACATGAGTTTCAGGTTAAGTTTCCAATATAGGAACTTTTAGGGCATACATTTAAACCATAGCAGAGGTTGCATCCTTTCATAGGATGTAATAAGCATGACACTAAATATAAACACTATTACAACCTAACTTATGCTATTACATTATCTTTTTATGTTGTTCCCTCCTCCAAGAACTTTAGAAAAGTGAAATGTATGAAAGACTAGAGCTAAACAAGGAAACACATCCCTATAATCCCAGCACCCTGGGGGCCTGAAGCAAGAGGGTCACAAGTTCAGGCTTTGCCTGGGCAACTTAGCCAGACTCTGTCTCAAAAGAAAAACTTTTAAAAGGCTGGAGGCCAGTGTGGTGGCCTTGGATTCAGTCACCAGCATAGCTAAAAACAGAGAGAACACCTGAACATAGAGAAATGCAATTATGGAAGCATTACAGGCTAGACTATGTATGCTTCATTGTCAAATTTCTCAAGAGAAAGGAAAGGGAAAGGGGAAGGGAAAGGAAAGCAAGTAGGCTTAATTTTCTTATGATACTTGTCCATGTGATGCCAGCAGGGGGCTCTGCTCTGCTGTCCTCAGAAACACAGGCTTCTGCTTCCACCCTGTGCAGCACAGGAAAGAGAATATGGTAAACTGCACAAGAGGTAACACATGACACTTTTACTCACATTCTTCTGACCAAAGTAGGCCACATGGCCATGCACAAGTTTAAAGGAAAGTTCACCCTCACCCTCTCATGTTCCTGAAGGGAGAACCAAATGACAGGTGAACCTCCCAATGACCACAAAAGGTGTTGAAAAAGATATCACAGTTGAAGGAAAGGTAGTTTAGGCCAGGCAATTCAAGAAAGAATCTAGACCCCGCCATACATTTGAGACTGCCTTGCAGTTGCATAGAATAGGGAAACATTTTTTTAAAGTACATTGTCTCTTATCTCTTCAACTCTTAGCTTCTTTACAGGAAACACAAAAGGGTCAATATCGTTAGAATTTTACACGCTGATGCAAAATTGGAGTTGTTTTATATCCTAGCATTGTATTATTTGGGCTGCGTTTGTACTCAGGCAGGCAGACTTAGTGGGCACTGAAATAGATTTATTGATGATCTCTCAACCTACTGCAGAATGTACTCTGAGTAGAGCAATTAAGGTTTGTCTTGCTCCAGCTTAGAATCCTATGGCGCCATATCTAAGAGGCATTCATAAAGGCTTTGGGGGAGGCTCAAAGGCCTACCTGATTATTCTGGTAGAGGGTAGGGGGAAGCACAGAATGGATCAGGAAAGTAATTCTGTGAAGGGGCCAGGACCAAATTCTGTATCAGACACAAAAGGCATAGTGCCTGGGGCTCGGAATACTTTAGGAGCTTGTGACACTTTTATGTTCTTTAAAATGGTCAGTGACTGGGGGAGGGTTTACATTGAGGAAAATTTTCAAACATACACATATACTCACTTTTTACCAAATCATTAGAAAGATAGTGGTTTTTTGTTTGTTCGTTTTATGATGCAAAGAATGAATGAAGGCAAAGCCCATGAGAGTCCTAATGGAGCCCTAGAAGAGATGCCCAGTGTTCCAATCTAGCCCTTCCTCTGGAGAGAAACAGAGAGGTGATTGGCCTCTACCCTTTCATCAAATGCACTAGGGTTAACAAGCCAAGAACAGAAATGAGAAAATGCTGGCCTCCAGGGGAAGACAGGCCTTCCACAGCTCCCCACCCAGGGTGCGCCATGTGGAAGGGCACAGATAAGGATGGTCAAGTATTACAAAACCATCTGGGGGTAAAAGAGTGGCAGAGCTCCTGGGTGGTAAGGTATGATGAGAAAAGAATTACAGACAGAAGTAAGCCAACAGGAGGTCCCCTTTGGATTCTTTTCTTCCATTTTGGCTGTCACCTGTCAAGCCCGGAATTGTTGCCTAGAGTCCTACCATCTCCCTCCAGGAAGCAGGGGTGAGTTGTGAGTTCTACCCCAGGCCTCAGTAGCAGCTCTTGTCTCTCTGGATGGCTTATTCGTGGAGTGATTCTACTCTTAGCCTAGACTTTCCTCACCATTCTCTCTGATTTGGGTCATGCAAGACACTTCCTGCAAGAATACTCCTCCTGATGGCCCTTTCTACACAAACCCCTAGAGTGTAGGCCTGTGCTATACTATCTGATGAGCCATACAGAACTATTTAATGCTTAAAATGTGACTATTCTAAATGAAGATATGCTGTAGGACTGAAATGCACACAAGATTTCAAACCTTTCATACATTAAAAAGATACATAAACTATCTCAATAATAACATATCGATTACATATTGAATAATTTAGACATGTTAGGTTAAATCAAATATTTCAAAATTATTTTCACCTATTTCTTTTTCCTTCTAATGTGACTGCAAGAAAGGTTTTTAAACAATATATATAACTCAGATCTATGGCTCACATTTTATTTGTTAGACAACACCGCTGTAGACTTCTTGACATATCCAGAGGAACCCCTGGAAAATCACAATCATGTCACTCTTCTGCTCAAAAGTCTCTAATGGTTTTGTATTTCACTCAGAGGCAAATAAAAGATCCTACTATGGCCCTTCAGGCTTCAGATGCTGCTGCTACTCTCCTATCACTCTCATGCTCACCTCTTCATTCAGAGGAGGATGACCTTTTTGCTTTTGGGGGGAATGTGCCAACAATGTTCCCACCGCAGGGCCTTTACATGTCTTTCCAGTCCTCTGCTCAAACTCCCTTTCCCCACTTCCTTCAGGTCTCCACTCATCGGTTACCTTCCTATTTAAAGTAGGACACACACACACACACACCTATCCCCAGTCCTCTCTCCCTCCTTACTCCACTTCAGTTTCTTCATAGTGCATATTACAATGTTGTCCCTTTTTTCATCTTTAACCCCTCTCTCTTGATTAGAACATAAGCTTCTTAAGGGCAAGTATTGTGTTCAGGCAGTGCTGGATGTCCAGTTCCTAGAACAATGCCTGGCACTTAATGGGGGCTCAGTGGATGCTCAGTGACTGTCAATGATGAAGTGGTAAATGAGGGCAGATGGACGGGAGCCCCAGGTTGCCCTCGGGCCTGTCCTCCAGCCTAAGCAGAAGTGTGCTGTCCACTACCACCCCAGATTTCCATGCTGCAGTCTGAAGGTGAAGCCTCAGAGGCACGGAATCCTTTTGCCTGGCTGTGATCTCAGGAGAAACTGTGAGGCGGCAGTGGCAGGGCTGGGGCAGGACCGAAAAGGTGGGGCGCCATCCAAATACCACCAATTCTATACAGGTCACAGAGATCTTCCTTTCTTCTTCTCTCTGTATTTATTTATTTTTTCTTTAGCACAACCAAAACAGAATACAGTCTTTGAAAACTTTTAGGTAAAACCAAAAGAAAGCTGAGGGATGCAATTAGCATAAAATCAATTACTGTCGTGCTTGGGCTGTGATCCTACAATAGCGAGAGCCAAGTCACGGACTGATTAAATTTTTAAGAACGAGGCCAGGTTCCTCTGATTTTAGCTTTCATCTGTCTCCAGGTCACATAGGCTTGGAATGTTATCTCATTTCCCACTGCCTAGTGGCCTCTTGAACATGTGCCTCAGTTCAAGGAGAAACTGACTTTTCCTATTACAAACCCTTGCTTTCCAGAGAACTCTTGTTCACAGTTTATGACCAGATACTCAAAGGACAGTTAATTCCCTTTTTGCCCAATCAGTCCCCTTTCTCTTTCCCAACTGGCTTCCAGATTCATCTCTGTGGGCACCACCTTTCCTGCATCTAACTCAGTGCAGCCCCTCTGGCAAGTTTTAGCAGCTGGGTCTTGATTAACAGGGAGAATGAGTGTGGAGGCTGAAGGCCACATGGATAGAAGGACCTCTTGGGATTGCACCCATCTGACAGCAGCCTCCAGATCCCTCTGGGACCTTCCAAGGGATGGATCAGTGTCTGCTCGATGTTAAATCAGGCATGAGAACTGTACCACCCAGACTCCTGAAGCCTCACCCTATCCCATTTCTATCGAGTGCCCAACGCCAGTTTTTAATTTCTGTCTCTAATAGAACAAAAATTTTGTTGCACTCTGAGAGTTTGTAGTTTAAGTTCTACTGGAAGAAAGGGAAGCAATTACTTAAGAGGACTTTTTCCTGTTTCCTCTCTTCCTTGCACCCACCCACTGCCTGCTCCTCCTCTTCACTTTTCTTCCTCTTTAGATCGAGCAAGCGCTTCCGTATTCAAACTCACTCCACCACTCCTGGAGATCTTCAGGGAAATTACTTAATCCAGCAGAGTCTTACTCAAATGTGTAAAATGGGGCTGATAATGGAAGGTACTTAGCTCAGAGGGCCCTTGGGACGTTGTGCGAGGACAACACATAGAATATCCAGCAGCATGCGCAGGTGTTGCATGGACGGTAATTCCCTCTCCCCAGCTGTTGCAGGCCTTATTCTTTGTCTGCCCAGCAAAGTGTGGTACCACTCCTGCCCATTTTGCAACAATTCTGAGGTCCTGGAGGTTTCACACAGCTGAGCCTCACCACCAGCGTGGGCAGGTAACCTTACGCAAGGCAATCAGGGGGTGTTGCTGTGTCAGACCCACTCGCTCTTCTCTGTCGCACTGTCACAATAGTGTCACCCTGAAGTTCCAAATTCCCTTTGTCACCCTGGGAAAGAAACCAACTGAGAGCAGAGCTTGATTGAGAGATGACAGAGAAAGACAGCAAGTCCTGAGCCCCTGGATACAGTGGAGCCAAAACCAGATGCACTCTAAAATTGCGAAGTTATGTGAATCAATAAGTTGTACCCCACCTTTTTTTTTTTTGTATCATTTTGTTTTGTTGCATTGCTTGCTTGCTTTTTGATCACCTACAACTCCAAAAGTCCAAATTAAAATACTGCTTTTCCTCAGCTTGGCTTTTAACTTCGGCAGTTTTGTATAAGATTTTCATGAGTTGGGCCAGGAGTTTAGTTCAGTGACCTAAGTTCCTGCCTGGCAGGCTCGAAGTTGTGAGTTCCATCCCCAGTACCAAAAAAAAAAAAAAAAAAAAAAAAAAAAATTCCAGTAAAAGATTTTCATGAGTCTCTGGCTCCCCTGGGTGGTGGAGAATGAATTTACATCTCCAGGATTTCTGCTGTCTGCGTAAGCATGCTCATATCTACAATCTACTTCTTCTTTCATTTCTCTAGTTGCAAATGAAATTGGATTTACTTAGCTCACAAAAATTTGACAGGGATTTCTTTTTATATGGTCTACCTGTTTTTTTCAGTGATGGTAGCTCTGAGCCTGCAGAAAATTGTTCAAATCTCTTCCTTGATCCCGCTTGGAGTGGCCCCTGGGTGTTTATCAGTGCTACAGTGTTGGAAGCAGTGGGTTGCCCTCCTCTAGAAGTGGTCAGGGCACCAGAGCACCATCTCAATGTTACTCAAAGATTGCGGCAGCCATCCACAAGAATGAGCCCAAACTCCTGTAATGTTTTAATTCACCATGGGAATTGGGATCATCCAGATTACTCTGTATAAGGAAGAGTTAACTATTTTCAAAAGTTATAAGCTGGTGGACATTTTCATTAGGTAATTTGTGAGGACATATTTAAAAACAGAGGTTTGTCCATATTGGTTATATTTTACCATGATTAATTTCCTGGGGAGGGGGAGCCCTTGCTATTACCAAAAAAAAAAAAAAAAAAACAAAGTCCCTGGAACCCATTGATCTTTTAGTACTCAGAGACAATCTAGAAACACATCTTTAGCATGTGTCACTCTGTGTTGTACTTGTTTTTATGAAATTTTGTTTGTTCCTTATTGTGACACTTGCATGTCAGGAACACTAGGCTTTTTTCCCCACAGGTACGGTCCATCCTTTTTGCATGGTACTTTGGCAGAGAAAGTGATTGTCCTTCCTCCACGCTACTCATCTCAGGTCAGGTGTCACCTTCCTTGTCCCTCTATCCTATGCCCTGGGGCCTGGTTGGGTTAGGTGTACTACTTCTGTTTCTAATAATGTCCCATGCACAGAGCTGTCATTACAGTGATTATGTTTATTACTCATTTGCTTGTGGGCTGTGTCCCTACTGTGACTTGAATATGTTTTGTTGAAATTTGGTCCCTCAGTGCCACCATGTTGGGAGGTGGGGCCCCGTGAGAGGTGTTTGGATCCCAGGTGCAGAGCCTTTGTAAATAGATTAATGCCATCTCTCAGGAACAAGTATATTCTTACTTTCAAGGGACTGGATTAGTTACCTCAAGAGCAGGTTATCATACAGCAAGGTCATCCTTTGAGCTTTTCCTCTTCCACACATGCCCACTTACCCTTCACTTCCCACCATGAATTAAAGCAGCATGTGACTCTTACTGGATGTGTCCAACTGATCTTGGACTGTCCAACTATGAGTCAAAATAAGCCTTTTATTTACATATTACCTAGTCTCAGGTATTCTGTTATAGAAACAGAAAC
>RJWM01024461.1:0-22956 GCA_004363535.1 Dasyprocta punctata | reverse complement strand
GCATCTCTGATTCTAAATGACTAAACTGATATTTTCACCATTGTTAAGTACTCAAGCTCACAAAGAAATAAATGCATGTACTTACTCAAAGCCCTTCTGCTAAGCATCTGTTCAGTATATGCCTATCTGGAAGTAAGAAGGAGACTTACAGTTTGGCAGGCTGATTCCCCTGTAGCCATCCAATCCAAGTCTCTTCAGAGTTCTAGCGAGCTCACACCTTTCAAAGACCTTCCCATGGATGGTGACAGAGAGGAGGAGAAGCCCCAGAATAAGGAGAGCCTTCATGTCAACTGGGCAGCCAGACATTAGGCTGAGTGGGGTAAGTCAGACACAGTATTTATTGTGTTTTAAATTCCCTTTTCCTCTGGCGGTTTTGGGGCCCCACCTTCTGAGCTGTGTGCAAAGCAGGAAGCACTTCTTGATCTGCCAATTCAAACGGGTATTTTTTTTTATTCCTCTTCTCCTTCTCTTTCTCCTTCTCCGTCTCCTTCTCCTTCTCCTTCTCTTTCTCTTCCTCCTCCTCCTCCTCCTCCTTCTTCTTCTTCATGTATGAAGAGCAATGTTCTGTGCATGGCAGTATTCACCTGCACTCTTAGCTACTTGGGAGGCTGAGACAAGAAGATCACAAGTTGGAGACCACCCTGGAATAAGCAAATATTTGCATGCCATCCAGAACCAAACTAGGGGGATGAAATACATAATCTTGATTGGAGGTGTATCTCAGTGACATGGCAGTCACCAAGCATGCATTAGGTGGTGGGTTCAATCCCAAGCATAAGGAAAACAAAATAAAACAAACAAACAAACAAAAAACCAGGTGAAGGTAAAGGAAGGATTACAAAGTTGTAATGCCAACAGGGAGATTCAATAAGCCAGGTCCCTTTTTCCCCATTCAGATCCTTGATTTCTGGCTGTGAAAATTACTTCTCAGGCATGAGACAGTAGCATTCCTTGTTAGGACAAATGTCAGAATGAAGAAAGAACACTTACTAACATTTGAGTACTACAATAAAACAACCAGTTTTGTGCAATTACCTGTGGTATGACTCACCCTGACCAAGAAATTTTCCACTCAATTCAATTCTCTCTTTTTTTTTTTTTTTTTTTGGTACCGGGGAACAAACTCACGACCTCACGCTTGTCAGGCAGGCGTTTATGCCACTGAGCTAAATCCACAGCCCTTCCATTCAACTCTTTAGGGTTTAAGCCTTACAATTAATCAAGCTCACCAGATACTTAGGGAGAGCCAGTGATGTGGAAAATAGACAAAAATCAGCATTTATAGAAGAGGAACTCAGAGGAAACAGCAACAATACAAAATAAAATCTAAACAATAATGAGCATTTCAGAGAGACAAGAGACATATTGTGGGAGGCAATTTGAGTGACTCCCTTTGAATGCAGAATAATTACTGCAGCTTTGATTATATTGAGATTTACTTCCTTATACTGATATGTACAGAGCTGACTATGGTATCTCCTTCTCTCTTCAATTGGCTCTAAGCATTGCAAAAAGATTAGCCGAGATACTAGTATGTAATCACTAAAGCCATCTGACAGTGTCCTGTTTCCTCCCATAGTGATCTCTGTAAAATATATAGGCACAGCAGGATGGCAGAACCAGTGAGCTCCAGGAATGTCGACTGGGTACGAGCCTGGAGAAAGAGGCTATGAGTCCCCAGGGCACAAAGTTTACATATCAGAAACTGAAGGGACAGCCTCCAAAACCAAGTCAGTTGCTACCTTGATTGGGTTATGCAAATTGATTTCTCTGCATATCTTTATCTCTGCATTTTGCAGACATGCCTTTTTCACTACCTGGCTAGCCAGCTGAAGTTACTCATGTAGTTCCCGCTGTCCTCACAGTCACTCATTCTCGAGCCACCTCCTTCTTCACAAGATAATAAATTCTGGGAGAGGCCTAGGATCAGGGCCTTTGTCCACACATCCTCATGAGGATTGGGCTCAGGACCCCTTGGCTGCCCTTAACTTTGAATATGTCTTAGTGTCTACTCTCGCCGTGGGTTGCGTTGGAGGTGGTAGATTGGAATTAACTTGCTGGGATTCCAATAACGTCTCAATGGGATTATAAATATAATTTCTTGGATTGTGAAGAAGACAGGAAGAGGGACTAAAATACTTGGATTACCGTACTCAAAATTTGGGATTACAATAACATTATCGTATCTGTGGAGTAAGTTAGGATGCCATCACAAAGAAATAATCAGAAAATTTGAAAAACAGCCCTTGATATTAATCAGTGAGATTCTGTTAATAACACCACCACTAAATAGAAGAGTCAAGAGATGTCCTACATCTCACTACTATATGGGCCAAGGATAATTCAAGAGGCCTGGTGGAGGGCATGGAAAAGCTGGGGAGGCTGAACAGTAATTGCCCTGCGTTGGGTATGAACAAGCTCACAATAGACACTTCTGCCTTTGCATGATTATGTAAGCTTGGACAGTAACCACTGTAGGAACAACTCAGGCAAACCTTGATGGACTAGAGCTCTAAGGTCTTCCCAGATTCCCTGACTTTATAGTGTCTGGAATCTGGGGAGCTCCTGGACAGGGAATTTACTAAAAATGTTTTCAAATCACTATCATGGCTTCACCATTCTTGGAGAAGTGAAGCTAGGAGGAAAATTTTGTTTGATTTAGAAAACTAAAGCAACTGATATTTCTTATCTTCATGCAATTTGATCTAGACTCTCTTGATCTATTAGGAATAAAATGGAAGCCAGGCATGGTGGTGCATGCCTTTAATCGCAGCACTCGGGAGGCTAAGGTAGGAGGAGCGTTGTGAGTTCAAGGCCGGCTTGGGCTACAACTCGAGTGCAAGGCCGACCTGAGCTACATAGTGCGACCCTGCCTCAAAAAACCAGGGCTGGGAGTTTGGCTTAGTGGCTTAAGCGCCTGTCTGGCAGGTGTGAGGTTGTGAGTTTGATCCCCAGTGCCGTAAAAAATAAAATAAATAAAATAAATAAAATGGAAAGTCAACTGTGGTGGTACACACCTGTAATCCCAGCACTCAAGAAGCTGAGGCAGGAGAATCATTGGGAATTCAAGGCCAACCTCAGTTACATAATCAGTACAAGGCTGATCTGAATACATAGTGAGACCCTGTCTCAACACATATCCCACCAAAAATGAATGAGGTGGAAAATGAGAAGTGAGATGGTACATGAGAGTCTTGAATATTAAACTGTTTTCCTAAAAATAGCTCTTGGGTTCCAAGGATTCAAATCCCATCAGTCCTGGAGTGTGTTAGCTCACAATACACTTCTGCTCACTTCGGCAGCACATATACACAATACACTAGGTGTATTAGTTCACAATCTTGTTTCACTATCACTTATGCCATTCTTATATTTTTCACTGCTTTTGTCTAGCTGGCAGTTCTGTTTCCTTTGTAATAACTAAAATCTCCTTGAATCAGTATTTGAGGAATATGCAAATCTACATTTAAAAGCCTCAGTACATCACTGATACAGGTAAATTAAAATTATTTGTGCTGATGGCAAGAAGCAACATGATGCATTTTGTGAAGGGCATCAATTTACTCTTGTCAATGGGGCAGCACCACTTCCTGAAGCCACAGAAGGCCTTGACAGGCCATGATTAGGGCAAGGTTATCTAGTTCTTACAAGGCTGATGCTGTGCCCTATAGTGTGGCTAAGGTGCAGGGGACCTAGCCTCATGTCTGTCGTGGCAGCATGGCTGCTAGGAGAATCTGCAGGGTTTTGAGCAGATGGCACAAGACTTTCTCACTCTCCAGAGAAGACCAGATGCTAGAGGTTTAGGTGAAGCAATTCCTGTCTCTATCAGTGGAGCTGCCCTGTGTCCAGCCTGTGCAATAGGTCCAAAGTCTAAGCAGCCAGTCCCTGCAGATGTCAGGGTAACTTCTTCAGGAACAGGGCTTCATACCCACTCACAAGTGGCATTTTGTTTGCCCCAGAAGTGCACAGATTGCTCAGAAATGGCAAATCGTTTGTTTACCAAATCCAGACCAATGTATTTTTTCTTCATAGAGTAACTTAAGCTCCTTCTCATTCAAAGTTAGATCAAAGAAGGCAGATAACCTCTTTCCTGATTTTCTGACACCATCCAAACTCTTCTAACTTTACTTTCTGCTATGGCTTTGCTATTGTTGTTGCCTTTTGAGTCAGTATTTAAATAATACTGAGAGAAAAGAATATAATTCAACATGCACCAGAGGACTGGGTAAAGGAATTATTTGTGTAATATGTAGCAAGAACCACAGTGACTTGAAACCTGTTGCCTGATTTCTGTGCCTAAGAAATAGCCCTCACTTAGTAAGGCCCTGCTGTGCCTTTTACCTCCAGTCCCAAAACAGAATTCACTGTCCTGGTATGTGCTCTGCACTCACTCTTGTCTGATGTTTCCTCAACTTGGTGTACTCTTCCATCATATACTGTGCCTGTAGAAACCTTACTACATAATTCTATGAAGTTCAAGTCAATGCTACCAGAATGAAATGGTCTTTCCTCTTTAATGGAATTTGCAAGAAATGCCCACTGCATTTACTTAGTTGCCTGTTTCCTTCTCCTGTTAGACTAGGAGGTCAATATATGTCTCCCCCTGCCATGGTACCTAGACCTGTCCTTTGCACATGGTAGACCAGTAGTGATAACTTTCTATTAGAGCGACTATGTCTGAATTGCAGATACCAATGAGGTCTAAACTATGTACAAGACTCTAACATATGTAATTGTGGATCTTACTTGAATCCATTACAGCACAAATCACTCAACCAGAAACTAGTGTTACATCAATCCTGGATTCACTCATTCACCAAACAAAAACTGAGCACCTACTTGGCCGCTTTGTACAGGGAATTCTAAGAAAGCAGAATGAGCGTAACAGAGGTGGTAATCAGGGAGGACAACGAGACATACTTTAGTCTTTAAAAATTGCAAGCCAGCCAGGGGGCTGCAGGGAGTTGAGAGTGGGTGGGCCATGCTCTAGGTAAAGCAAGCAACATGAACAAAGACAAGGAGCAGATGAAGGGGCTGCAGCTGGAGGAATCTCACACAACAGTTTTAAAGTCTCCTAAAAAGGATTAACTTCTGACATTCTTCAAAGTATGTTTATTAAGTTTTAAAACACCTTTGTGTAAAGCATCCTGGCCTTTCTACTCTTGAGGTGTTTTTAATACTCTTCCTACAGGAGCTGTCTTTACCATGGTACCACCCTCCCATTCTTTATTGGGAACTCAGTGTTTGCCGGTGTTTCTCTGGGAGCTGCTAGACAAGCACTGGACTGAGACCTCAGGTTGTTTAGGAAAAGGCAGACATCAGCTTTGGTTCCTTAGAGTTTACTGAAACTAAATCATGCTCCTCCTCAAAAAAGAAAAGAAATTAAATCATGCTGACTAAAAATAAATGTAGTGTGGGGAATTCTACAGAACAAGAAGCACAGTGTATAGGGGCCACATTAACAAAAGCGACACACCTATGTGGGAAGTCCAGCTGAGAGCTGATGATGAGCTATAGTTATTCAAATGAGACAGATGGAGAGGATACTGGGACAGGCTGGAGCTAGAACCACATATTATTTTTCCCAGAGGGAAGAGTGACATGTAGGCTGATGAAGATAACTGAAGAAGTGTAAGGTTATTTGATAAGATCTATCAAAGTGAATTGGGTTGGAGGCAGAAAGGGCACACCTGGGTGTTTAATCCCCAAAACTTTGAGATGTGCAATTTAATCCTGAAGAATATGATGAGGTACTTTTCATGAGTAGTGGTAAACTGAACAGCATAAGGTACAAAATCATTTCTAGAAATCACTGTAGGATGAATTCAGGGAGATACACTCTAGAAACCTGACAGATAATCCAAAAGGCAGTTGATGTTGGAGGTATGGAGAGAATGGAGGGGGATTAAGAGTTGTGTAGGAAATTGAATTATCAAAACTTGATTATCCAGATTCTTTGGAGATAATGGAAAAAGAGAAAGCAAATACACTTTCTGATTATTGAATGCTTCTAAGATGCTAGTTGAGGTAGGATAAAAGAAATAAAATAGGTAGAAAGGAGACAAGGAAAGTCATATTTAAAAGCTGTACTTTAAAAAAGACTATCAGTTTTAGGAGCCAGTTGAAATTACCCAAGGCAATCCACATCAGCATTCCCTTGGCTAAGTTTTGGCTCATTTCCTTCAGACCCATCACATCTAAAATTCCTGCAGAATATTATAAGTGAATAAACTGGCTTAATTGAGAAAGTAGAAAGCAGAAACCTGATCCTAAGATAAAGGAACAGGTTGAGAGAATTCAAAGAATGCTTAAAGTATGCTTCTTTTAAAAATCCAGGACTATATGTATAAAATAGGCCAATACCTTTCTGGGGGTGGGTCATCTTTTCCTGAGGTTTCTACCTCCATAAGTATCCCAGTTCCCAATACCAGGAAATAATCTGTCTCTCTCTGTCTCTGTCTCTGTCTCTGTCTCTCTCTGTCTCTCTCTGTCACTGTCTCTCTGTCTCTCTCTCTCTGTCCCTTCCTCCCCACTCCCTTGGAGTTACATTCTAATTCTTTGAGAGTGCTCCCTTAAATGTCTACCTAATAAATCCCTTTATGCCTCTTTTGATACATCTTGAACATTCTTTTTCCAGGACAGAAGTCAGTGAACCTGCAAAATCATTCTAAAAATAAAATACCTCCTCAGACTCTGTCTGGTGACACTGAACACTCTATTATCAAAATTCTTACAAGTGTCTGTGAGTATTATTTTCCTTTTATAGGCAATATAGATGTACCCCACCAGTTAAAGTACCTTGGGTAAAGAATTATAGTGAGTAAATGGGAGAGGTAGGGTTTAGATTCAGGTCAATTCCATCCTCTTAAGTTCACCATGGCACTTTGTGAAAACTTCTTTGTCTACTCCTTTTCTGATTTAAGTTCCTGAGACAGCTAGGCAAACTCATTATACATACATACACGCATAAAAGTGTGAGTTTTCTCTAAGAAGATGATCTAACACCAGACAATGCCATTGAACACCTATAGGTTATTTTTTAATTAGTAAGTCTTCTTGGTGTTGAACAACTGGTGAAGTAATTCTAGGGCGTGGGGTGTTTCATTTATTTGTGGACACTTTCTCAATACTCTATTATTCCTATATCTTTAAGCTTTCAGGGCCAACGCAGTAAGAATGTTGAATCACTCTCACTTCACTATTTTACATTATTAACAAATGCTTTCTTCTCATTTTGGTCATGTTACATAATTCTCTGGTCAATTTACACAATTATGGGGTTTTCAACATTGAGAAATTTAACTGTGCAAAGGTGATGAAATGCAGTTTTATTTGGAAAGAAATGGAATCTTTCCATTTTTATTTCCTCTTCAAGATTTCATTTCTACATTAAGTATGTTCTTTGGGTTTAAGGATTCATATAATCATTTTGATGTATACTACATTCTCTTTCATTGAACTAGTAAGCAATGATTTCAAAATTTAAATGGGATCAGATAACATCACAAAGTATTAGGGGAAATGGATGAAAGTGTCACAAATAGAGGAAAGGGTCATATATGTTGGTTGTATTTTCCTTCTTTTTGACAAGCATTTTCTTGCAATCCTTAGAAAGAAGATAAAATGCTTTAACTTCTTATTGACAGTAGCTTGTACGTACACATTTAATTGAAGATGATGCTGTTCTTCCATTTGGCATCGCTCTATGTTTGATGTAGCTACATTATCTTATTCTTCCTTTCCTCTGTTCCCCAACTTTGGTTAATAGCATATCTGTGTGAGGTGTCTGGTTCCAGCATGGGCAATCTATTTCCAATTCATTCAAGTTGAAATGGAAGTAACAAATCTAGCACAATTTACACAAGTCCTTCAGTGAAGTCTGCTGATCTGAAGTTGGCAGTGTCTCACACATTCACTTTGGAAAATAATTTTCTGGACCATTGATTCAAATTCATATTCAATTAAGGGGTAAATTGTAAATTAGAAATGATACAAAAATATCAGAATGATAAACTTAATCTGATTAAAAAATAGGAGAGACTTTAAAATCTAGGAAGCAAAGTTATGTTTCCCTCACATCAATCACTTTTCATCCAGGACGTTATGTATATGATGGTGGTCTGCTATCAGATTGTCTTTATATTTGTCTTGAGTTCTTTGAGGCCTTGTGCTTCTTTAAACCTCATCTTTCCATTGAGAAGCACATCCACTTGTATAATACAGCCACTCAACAAATATGGTAGTCACTGTATAAAAGAATGCATTACTAGCTGGACGTGGCGGTGCATGCCCATAATTTCAAGACTTTGGGAGGACGAGGCAGGAGGGTCACAAATTCAAGCCCAGCCTGGGCAACCTAACTAGACACTGCCACAAAACAAAAAATACAAAAAAGGGGCTGGAACTTATCTCAGTGCAAAATTTCTGGGTTCAATTCCCCGTATCACTAGAAGAAAAAAGAAAAAGCAAACATTCCACATGCAATGAAAAGTGTGGCTCCCCTTTCCTGACCATATATGTTAAAATAGGATTCTGACATTACAAAAGGTACAAAGAAGTAATAGAAACTAGCTTACAAATAAAAACCAACCATAAACTACCTAAGGATCTTCTCATTTTCTTGAGACAGTCTCACTACGTGGTGCAGGCTGGCCTCAAATTTGCAGTGATCCCCCTGACTCAGCCTCTTGAGTGATGGGATTATAGGTACATGCCACCACTCCCAGCTAGGATCTTCTTTTTGGCATTAGAAAATATTTACAAAGATAGCTTAGTGTTTAAAAATAGAAAGAATAATTTTCATACATACTTAATTCAATCTTTTAAAATAAATGAGAAATAAGACCCAGTTTGAGACACAGAATTTCTCATGCTAATCTAGTTAGAATTTATTTGCAGGTCATTTAAAGCTAATAAGAACAAAAATCTACTTAAATTGCCAAAAAATTATATATAAGTAATTTTATCGTAGAAGATAGTCATGTGTAACATTTGGTTAAAATTTTAAGAATTCATCTACTCATTAATTCAGCAGATAAAATTTTATAGACTGTTTTCAATGAACAGGCACTGTACTGATACTGAGGATATGAAAAGAATGGTTCCCACACAACATGCAAACCAACAACTACAATCCAAAACTGTATATATTAGTTATTTTAATACTGATATCTGCAAAATGCTCATGGAGCATGGAAACGACCTGAAGTCTAACTAAAAAAAGGGTGAAGGTTTCACAAAATTTTAGCTGAGTGTAATTGGAGGACAAATAGGATTTTATTTCGTGAACAGTTGAGGCAGGAAACTTGTGGTAGAAACTTCTAATACTTATGTCTGATTCTCTTTCCAAGCACAGGGATGATTCTATGTCCTCATCCCTATGCAGCTAGGCAAGAGTCACGTAACTAATTCTGTTAGTACAAATATCATTCCTAAGCTGATGCTTTTAATTGCTGCCACTAAACTGTTGAAGCTGTTCATTTCAGGAGGTGCAGTTCCCTGATGACGGGACCTGTAGTATCCTGGCTTTCTCAGCAATTATGTGGACTAGAGACTAGATAACCCTTTTCTTTCTTTCTTTTTCTCTTTTTTTTTTTTGTACCGGGGATGGAACTCATGACCTCACGCTTACCAGGCAGGCACTTTAGCCACTGAGCTAAATCCCCTGCCCTGAGACTTGCTAAACCTTAATAGACATTTTGTCATGAGTGAGAACCAAAAGGTGTATTTAAATTTTGAAATTGTTTTATGTTAGCACTCCAGATAGACGTAAATATTTTTTAAAAATATAAGAAGGGTAAAATACATAAATCTTTGATATAAAAGAATTTTAGGTACTTTATATAGCTACACCACCCACAAGAAGTATGGTATAATTACCTGATCCTTAAGTATAGGGCTATGTCTTGTGATTTCCTTCTAAAGAATAAGGTATGGAAAGAGGAGAAATTTTATAGCAGAAAATCCCAACAAATGCTACCTCAGATAACAGACTAAGATTACATCAACTGTGACAAGGCACATTGATAATGTGTATCCTTAGCAGAGGTACTAAGGCCTCTGTGGTCTTCATTCCCAATGCATACAGCTTTACCCTAAGTATGAGAAAATCATCAGACACCTGTAATCCCAGCATTCAGGAGGGTGAGGCAGGAGGATCACTGTGAATTTGAGAACAGCCTAGGCTACAAAGTGAGTTCAAGGGCAGTCTGGACTTCATATTGAAACCCTGTCTCAAAAAGACAAAAACAAACAAAGAAGACTGTCAGACAAATCTCAAAAACTATTTTACAAAATACCAAACCAGTACTGTATTCCTCAAACTGTCAAGGTCATTAAAAAGAAGGAAAATCTGAGAAACTGTCTTAGTTTGCTTTTTGTGGCTATAACAAAATACCTTAGCATAGACACTTTACAAAGATTTATTTAGCTCACTGTTTTGCAGGATGACAGTCCAAGATCAGGCAGCCCCATCTGCTTGACCTCTGCTGAGGGCCAATGACTACAGAGTACAGACTGTGCTCTGGAAATTCCATCCCTTGAAGGTCTAAAGATGAGTTTTAGAGGTATGTGAAATCTCCAAAATTCTGTGTCCTTCAAATGTGTACAAAAAACTTATATGAAATTATTTTATATATATATGTATATTTTCTCAGAAGAAACCAAAAAGCCTTATTATTTACTTATTCTCAAGAGAAAAGTACCTAAAATGTGTTGATAATCATTGCCGAAAGCAACATAGAAACTCAGTATTCTAAGCAAGAAAAGTAGCCTAATTGTGTATTGTGCGTTAAAAAAAGATCTGAGATCAGTTTTGTTTTGTTTCTAAAATAGTGTCTCATCATGCAGTTCAGACTGGCCTTGAACTCACTATGTGTAGCACAGAGCCCAGGCTGGCCTACAAACTTGCTATGATCCTCCTGCCTCAGACTCCCAAGTGCCAGTCTTACAGGTGTGCACCACCATGCCTGGCCTGAGATCACCTTTAGCAGTGCAGACTAAAGTAACAATGTATGAGTTCTCGGAGTAGGAAGTCTGGAATGAAAGCTAAGGGTAGTGCAATAATAAACACAGTGGCTTTCAAATTCTTTTGGCAGTGATTTTTAGGGGGAACAAATGATCCTATAGCACTTCTTGATCCTCTGATATCCTTTTTCTGTCGAAAAATTCTGAGTCATTATGAATACATTTTTTAAATCAAGTTTGGAAGATTATGTGTACATCTACCTTAGCACCAGGATTACAAATGATTAAAATGTTGGAATCAAAATTGTAGTCATAACACATTGTGACATTCCACATTTATGGGAAGTTATAATTAAAAAGTGGAACAGGAACAAAAAAATGACAAAAAGGCATTTTTTTCTGGGAAATTTAGGGTAATTCCAAATATTTATAGTAACACTGCATTCAGCCAGACTTCTTTAGAGAACACTGGCTCTGAGTAATCAGAGAACCCTATTAAAGTACTAAGTTTAATTTATTTACACAACATTTCAGTGACCCTTAGGAGCCCTAGTAGTTTTTAGCAATTAACCCCTTGCTATATATAAACATGAAAATATATAGAATTTGACATCATTTGTTCATTTACATCATTAGTTCTTTTTTGAACTAATGAACTCAGTTCATGGGCTCTTAAGACTGTGGATTGCAAATTATGTTTTGAGAATTTACTGTTTCTATCTATAAGAGAAAGACCGAGATGACAAGATCGGGGAAGGCAGGAAGTAGACACAGGGAACAGGGGACAGATGAGATGCCAAGGTGGGGCCAGGGATGTAGCTCAGTGGCATAAAAAAAAAGGAGATGTCAGGGGGGCAGAAACAACAGTTTTTATTGCTTGGGTGGGAGGTAAAAAATGGAGGGGTGAAATTTATCTTCATATGTCTGTTTTTGGTGGGTCAGTTATAGGAAATGCAGTGTGGTGGATAAACTTGAAGAATAGCATGAGTGGGAGATAATGAGTTCCTTTTTGGATATGCTGTGTTTGAGGTACTAAGTGGTCATGGCAGTAAGCTGTTAGACCCTGGGATCCTTCAGAGTCTGGGCTGCAGACCTAAATTACTAACTTAGAAAAGTGGAACATTCACATTGTAGTTTGATTTCTCTTGCATTGACAATGATAAATAGGAATTCCAATTTTAAAAAGAATTGCATCATTTCCCCTAAGAAAACTACAGACAACCAGCCTCTGGAAATAAAGTGAGAGCCAACTAAGAATCCCTAGGATAACAGTAAGTACAATTATGTATGATTAGAAATTCTCAGTGGAATTTCTACCACCTGATTTCTTGAAATTCTGCTCTGCACATCTGTGTTTCTCATGTCTTTTCCTATTTATTTAATGAAATTTGAGTATCCATTTATTTATCGTTGCTATTAATTTTGTTAGTAAAATTGTAAATGTACAGATGAAAGAATTTCATGTATTCCTGAGATCAAGGGCTGGGGGTTTAACTCAACTGCATAAGAACCTGCTTGGCAAGCATGAGGTTGTGAGTTCGATCCCTGGTTCAAAAAAAAAATGAGATCAATATATAGAATATAGCCAACAACCTAGAAGACTCACTATGGCCCTTTGAATCAACATTTTCCCAAAGGTAGCCACTATTTTTATCTCTATTGCTGCTCATCTTTTTGTTCTGAGGTTCATAAAAATGGAATCTCAAGTATTCTTCATGTCTGACCTACTCTGTTGGGAGCTGCTGAGTTAGTGATAGTTCACAGGTGTGGAGCAGAAAGTACAAGTGCCCAAACAGGAGTGCCCCAAGGGAATGGCACATCTGAAAAATGCCCTGAGGGCACAGCGTGCTAGAGGTAAACAGGTATTCCAGCCCTGAGAATATGGGATGTCAAAAATGAGCTAGGTGAACAAAGGAGTGTCATAGGATAAACCTATAAATAAATAAACACATTGCAGTGGTTGAGCAGTCTCTTCCTCCCATGTGCTCACCAGAATGAAGCTGTTACAAATGTTTGTGTCCACGTTTTTGCATAGACATAGTTTTTCTTACTCAAGAAAATACCCAGGAGTGGAATGGCTGGATCACATGGTATATATATTTTTTGGTAGTGCTAGAGTTTGAACCCAGGACCCTGTATGTGTTAAGCAAATGCTCTATCATTGAGCTACATCCTTAGCATCCTTAGTCCAATATGTTTAACTTTTTAAGAAATTACCAGCAGTAGCCATACAGGCCAGCAGGAAAACCAGGAAGCCAACCTGCACCCTCCCATGAGCCAGTGGCAGTTGTGGGCTAGGCGAACCAGGAAGCCAACCCACGCCCTCTCGTGAACTAGCGCGCCAGCTGGGAGACAAGAGAGTGCCACACGCCCCACCCCAGCAACTGGCTGATTCGGACAAACACAAGCTAGGATGATAGCAACTGAAATACAAAAACAACTTAATGCTTGTATTGTTTGTATGATTTTGTGGACCTAAAGTCAGTAGTCTGAGCATCTATTTAGAGGATAACAATATGCAATATTGCAACTATGGGGGATTTCCTTCTGTCTTGTTTTTGAAATCCAATATTCTCACTGTTTTGTTTTGTTCTGTTCTGTTTTATTATTTTGTTTTATTTCCTTTAAAATAAAAAAGAACCAAACAAAATGGCTGGAGGCGTAGATAGGTATTAGGACCTTAAGTTCAATCCCAACTACCATAAAACAAAAGCAAAATACAAATAAAAAGCTTAGCCGGGCGTGGTGGTGCACACTTGGGAGGCTGAGGTAGGAGGAGCATCGTGAGCTACACAGTGCAATCGTGCCTCAAAAAACCAGGCCCGGGAGTTTGGCTCAGCAGCTTACGTGCCTGTCAGGCACATGCAACGTTGTGAGTTCAATCCCCGGTGTGGCAAAAAAATAAAAAATAAAAAATAAAATAAATAAATAAAACAAATAAAAAGCTTTATTGTACCAAAAAAAAAAAAAAAAAAAAAAAAAAAAAAAAAAAAAAAAAAAAAAAAAAAAAAAAAAAAAAAAAAAAAAAAAAAAAAAAAAAAAAAAAAAAAAGAAAGAAAAAAGAAATTCACAAACTGTGTCCCAAAGTGGTTTTACTATTTAACATTCCCCTCACCAGCATACGAAAATTCTGATTCCACCACATCTTTGGAAACACATGGTATGGTTGGTTTTTAATTTTTTAATTTTTTATTTATTTTTTGTCTTTTTGAAACAGGGTCTCACTATGCAGTTCAGGCTGGCCTTGAGATCATTTTGTAACACAGGTTTGTCTTGAACTCACAGTGATCCTCCTGTCTCAGCCTACCAAGTGCTGGGATTACAGGTGTGTGCTACCACGCTCAGCTTTGGTGTTTTTTAATCTCAGCCATTCTAGTAGGTATGTAGTGGTACCTCCTTTTGCTTTTAATTTGCTTTTCTATAATGACTAATGACGTTGAACATGTTTTTCCATGTGTGCATTTGAAATCCACATATGTCATTTGGTAGTATCTGCTAAAATCTCTTTCTCCTTGAAAATGAATTGCATGTTTTCTTATTGCTGAGTTTTGAAAGTCATCTAGCAAATAATTTGCCTTGTAAATTTTTCTCCTGCTTTGTGTTCTGTGACTTGTCTTTTAGTTTCCAAGCCCAGTTTATAGGTTTCTTTTGTGGACCATGCTTTTGGTGGTATAGCCAAGAAATTTTTGCCTAATCCAAAGTTCCAAGATTTTTCTGCTATGTTTTGACAGGTTTTACAGTTGAAAGTTGCATATTTAAGTCAATGATCCATTTTACCTAATTTTCTATATATAGTGAAACAGCACAACATGTGACTCAAAATTCACATTTTTTGTATATGGATATGCATGCATGCACATACACATATACATATACACCAATCCAAACACAAGTTAAGCTTACTGAATAACCAGAAATACAATTATATTCTCAAATAAAAAATACATATACCTGCATGCACACAAACACACACACACACCTTTAAGCTTATCAAAATATTAGAAAGGAAATAGCAAATTTCTTTCTAGATGGCACCTGCCATTAAGGACCCCTTAAAGATGAAGCTCTTCTTTTCTATCAGGTTACTGGATGAGAACTAAGTCAATTCAGTGTGTGATAGAGTTGCATCTGGCTATGTAATATTTGTAGTTGTATTCAGTTCACCACTGGCTTCGATATTATGAGTGGAATAAGGGCCTTTCCTTCAGCAGAGCTTGAAATCTGAAAACCAACAAGATGTTAAGAGATTTATCTGTGCCTCACAGCCATGTCATCTCTATTCAGAACTATGGGGGAATCTCTTCCTGCTTTATGGACAAGCTGCCAGGTTCATCAGTTGCTGGTATGTCATCTTTGTTCTTTATTGTATTAGTCAGTCTTCCCATCACTGTGACAAAATATCTGACATCTGCAATTTAAAGAGGTTTACTTTGGCTCACAGTTTCAGTGGGTTCAGCTCATGGCAGGCTGGCTCCATGGCAGAAATGGCACATTGGAGGGGACTGGTGGAGGAAAGCTGTTCACATTATGGTGACCAGGAAGCAGAGAGAGATAAAGGGGCCAGAGATAAGAATATGTCCTTACAGTCCACACCCCAGTGACCTGCCTCCCCTGACCAAGCTCCACCTCCAAACAAGAGAATGGGGGGGTACTTTGTAGACCTAAATTGTAACATTCTATCCTTGGCCCCTCAAAGCACATGTGTCTCAATATGACAAACTCATTTAGTCCATCTCTAATTGTTGCTAGAGTTCTAATTATTCCAGTATTGCTGAAAATTCCAAATCCAAAGTATCCTCTGAGACTCAAGGCAAACTTTAAGCTGTGAGTCTCTGTAAAAATAAAAAAAGAAAGCTAAATACTTCCACCATAAAATGCCACAAGGTAAACATTGCCATTCCAAAAGGCAGGACTAGAGAAATAAAAAGAACTTGGCCAAAGCATGACTGAAACCCTGGAGGCATGTATTAAATCCTGTACCTCCATGTCTAGCACTTAGCAGTATGTGGTGGAGGGCTTGGGCAGCCCTCCTATGATCTTGATGATTGCAGCCCACATGGACCTTCTCTTGGGCTGACTCTGCTCACTTCTTGTAGCTCTCTGTGGCACATGATCTATGGTCCTTGCCTCTCCAACTTCCTAGGTCCTCAACTGTCAGTTTCACTTTCACTGTTTCAAGCATCATCCAGTCAAAGTATCTGGAAGGGATTATACCCTGTCACACATTCTTTTGCTTGGCCTCTCAGACCTTCCGAATCTGTTGGAAGTTTCTGTGACTTCATAACTCTTATGGTCTGCATGCCTGAAATTCCATCACCATGAAAATGATGCTATGGTCTGCTTCCAACTCAAGCAGTACCCAAGGCCCTTTTGACCATGGCTGCAGTGTCCTCTGAATGCTTGGATGGCTGAACTTGAGGAAGTACCTTCCTAAGCATATGTGATCTGAAATAAGAAAATCACGTTGGGGCTCTTTTCTCAATGAAAAGTCTTCCAGAAGAGTTTTCCTTGTTCCACCCTCGAGTTTGCAATGGGTGGGGTAGGGTCAATTTCAAAGTTGCCTTCAAGTCATGTTTCTGGCTCTGTTAATGTAGATTTTTTAATGCTAATCTTTTTAGCAATCATTTTCTCCTCAGATCCAACTTTATAGGCCCTTCTATTCAGAAAAAAACTGCATATATTTCAAGTCTTCTTGCTCTGTTATTTGCTCCTGATTCTCATTAGAAAGCTGACTAAAAGCAGCCGCAAGTATCCATGACAGTCAAATATTTGGCTTCCTTGAAACTTCCTGTTAGATTAATTAGCTCACCACCTTTAAATTTAGCTTCACACAAAATTTTAGGACATGGGAAAAATATAAACAAATTACTTGTATGAAAATGAAGTATGAAGTTTCCAATAGTCTTACTACTAACTGAAACCTCATGAACCTAGCCTTTTCTTTAGCCTTTCTATTAGCATTCTGGACTTCTGAGCTCCCATGAGAATCACCCATTAAGCTTGGCTTACAGCAATCTAGAACTTTTCTAGCCACTATCTCCAAATTTTTCCAAACTCCTCTTGCAAACTAGTTCCTAAACCATGTAATCAGGTAGTTACAGCTTGAATGACTTCTCTAATACTAATTTTCTGCACCAGCCAGGTTTTCAGTAGCTAGAACAAAATACCAACATCTGCAACTTAAAGAAGAGGTCTATTTTGGCTCAGTTTATAGTCAGCTGGCTCCAAGGCAGAAAGATAAAATGGAAGGGCCTGGAAAGCTGCTAGTATCATGGAGCCAGGAAGCAAAGAGAGGAAGAAGGAACCAAACACATGAATAAACTAGCTAATCATTCTCCAATGACCCACCACCTCTGATTAGGACTCACCTTCAAATCCAAGACTTTTAGGGGCCATTGTAGGTCTAAACTATAACCCAGCTTCCTGTTGCCGTGGGTGGAGGTCTTTTGTAGATTTGCTGCCCACACTGTGGCCTATGGAGAGCTGCTTCCCTACTCTCCATGAAGGTCTCAAACACCTTGAGATGTTCCTCTGAACTCCCCAAAATCTCTTGGCTTTCACAAATGAAGGTTGGATTGCTGTGAAGTCCTGATGTATCTCCAAGACTTTGACAGTTGGATGCTGGATTGCATCTGATGGATTTCTTTCTACTTTCCCACACTATTCCTTTTGCCTCCAGAAAGTGCTTTAAATTTACAAGAGGCAGCCGGGCGTGGTGGTGCATGCCTTTAATCCCAGCACTCGGGAGGCTGAGGTAGGAGGAGCATTGTGAGTTAGAGGCTGACTTGGGCTACAACGTGAGCGCAAGACCGGCCTAAACTACATAGTGCAACCCTGCCTCAAAAAACTAGGGCTGGGAGTTTGGCTCAGTGGCTTAAGTGCCTGCCCTGGCAGGTGCGAGGTTATGAGTCCAATCCCTGGTGCCGCTAAATAAATAAATAAATAAACAAATAAATAAATAAATAAATTTACAAGAGGCTCCACACACTTCAGAAGAGGATCTCTGTTAGCTTATTTTTTTCCTCCTAACATTTTTGTCCACTGCCCTCAGCAAGTGATTTTTACCCTAGGAAAAAGTGAATGTGTGACTGCAGACTTTCTCTGTGGTTGTGTGTCCTTGAGATTTAATCATCACACAAGCCGCACACATGGCCATTAAATCTTGAAAAAAATTTAACTGATTTTTCCTTATCCTCATGTATGATAGTTTTACTTTCCTCCTGCTGTTACTTCATTGAGGAAAACAAGCATAGTTCTTTTCTTTCCTAGAAAAGATGCATTAATTCCTAGAGTTTCTCTTTTTAGATTCCTTTGTGTGTCTTCAGCTGTCCTCATGAGTGATGGTTTCTTTCAAAATCCCTTGTCAACCCTACTCTCATGTAGGCAGCTTCTGAAGATTTTTCTCTTAGTATTTTTGCCTTGGTAATCCAGACCTTACCCTATCACACCCACATCTTGATGAACCTTGCCTAGGTAAGACAAAGAGCCTTGTTAAGAATGGGCCTTTCCAGATTCTGTTGGGACAGAACAGAATCAGTACAAAAGGACCCAGCTTTGTTGAGGAATATATATCTCTGATCTGGGGCTGTAAGAGGGAGTCACAATCTGCAGCCTATGGAAGGTCAATCTGGGGACATTACTCCGATGCCTAGCATCAGAGCAACAGAGCAACCAGTGTCCTCCTCTGGCCCCGCAAAAAGCAGAAAATCTATTCTGCATGCTTCAGCAACAACTGTTTCTAGGTTGATGAAAGGGTATAATAGTTGAGATAATCATGAAATATAATAATGCAGGAGGGCTCACATTCCAAGTTTTCAAAATTTACTAGAAACTAATAGTAATCAAGACAGTGTGGGATTGGCTGGAATGGCAAGAACTAAAAAGATGCATAGGTGAGAGAATGGAGATATTGAATCCCTCAAAAATTGATAGCAGAAATGTAAAATGTACAGTTATTTTGTAAAAAACAAGTCTGGCAGTGTCTTAAAAGTATAAACATAAACCAGGCATGGTGGTGTATGCCCATATTCTCCAGAGGCTGCATTGGAGGCTGAGGCAGGAGGATAGCTGCAAGTTTGAGGCCAGCCTGGGCTACATTAGTGAGTGTAAAGCCAGCCTGAACCACACAGTGAGACCCCGTTAAAAAAAATATATGGGGGGGGTGGATCATATGATCCTGTAATTTCATGCCTAGGTTTCAAGAGAGAAATAAAAACATAGATTCATGCAAAAACTTGTATATTAATTCTCGCAAAAGTATGGACCAGGCATATAGCTCAGTGGTACAATGCTTGCCTGGCTAGCGCGAGGTTGTGAGTTTGATTCCCAGTACCAAAAAATAAAAAATAAAAAAGTCTTATTCATAATACCTCAATAACAGCAACAACCCAAATGTCCAACATTATCTGATGAACAGATAAATAAAATGTGTCATTTGAGCTTATTCATCCATAAAAAGAAATGAAGAGCTGATACATGCTGCAGTGTGGGTGAACTTTGAAATGGCTAAATGAAAGATGCCCAGTCAAAAAGATCAAATATTATGATTCTACTGATATGAATTATCCAAACAGACAATTCTTTTTTTTTTTTTTTTTTTGTGGCACCGGGGATTGAACTCACAACCTCGCATCTGCCAGGGCAGGGGCTTAAGCCACTGAGCCAAACTCCCAGCCCTGGTTTTTTGAGGCAGGGTTGCACTGTGTAGCTCAGGCTGGCCCTGCGCTCGCGTTGTAGCCCAAGCCGGCCTCGAACTTACAACGCTCCTCCTACCTCAGCCTCCCAAGTGCTGGGATTAAAGGCGTGCGCCACCACGCCTGGCTCAAACAGACAATTCTATAGAGACAGAAAATAGATTAGTGGTTGTTTAGGGCTAGGTGGGAGCGTCAGGAAGAAACTGAAGATGACTGCTAATGGATAACAAAAATTCTCTAAAATTGTGGTGATGGATACAATCATTTGTGAATATATTAAAAGTCACTGGATCATACACTTAAGTGGGTATATTGTTTGGGAATGATTTCTTGAATATGAACATTTAGTTCTCTTTCGCCTGTTGGCTATTGTGATTAATGCTGTAATAAATGTGGGTATGTAAACATTATGAGAGCCTGTTTTTAGTTATTTTGGATGTAAACTCAGAAGTGGGATTGCTGGATCATTTGATTATTCTGTTTTTAATTTTTTAAGAAGATTATTTTCTACAGCAGCTGCGCCATTTTATGTTCTCAATAGTATACAAAGGTCCTGACACGCACATCTTCATCACTACCTACCATTTTCTTTTGATGTTGGTCAAACTGATGGGATCAGGGAACATCTCACCATAGTTTCAATTTGCATGTCTCTGATGATTGATGTTACATATCTTTCATGTGCTTATTGGCCATCTGTGTATCTTTAGAGAAATAGCTATCAGTGTTCTTTGCCCATATTTATTTATTTATTTATTTGGCACCAGGGATCGAACTCACAACCTCGCGCTTGCCAGACAGGTACTTAAGCCACTGAGTTAAATCCCTGGCCCTTTGCTGATTTTTAAATAGGGACGTTGCTGTTGAGTTGCAGACATTCTATACTTATTCTGGACATTAATTAAATGATTTGCAATTCTTTTCTTCTATCCTTTAAGTTGCTTTCTTACTGTTGGTTATATCCTTGGATTAGCAGAAATCTTTCGTTTGATGTAGTGTCATCTGTTTATTTTTGTTCTTTTTACTTGTGTTTTAGGCATCATAGTCAAGAAATCATTGCCAAATCCAATGTCCTGAAGCACTGTCCCATATTTTCCTGGAATTTTTATAGTTTTAGATCTTAGAATAAGTTCTGTAGCTTTTTTCAGTTAATTTTTGAATGTGGTACAAGGTAATGGTGCAAATTCACTCTTTTATATGTGGATATCCAGATTTCCCCATACTATTTGTTGAAAATAGTACTTTTTCCATTGTATGTCTAGGCTTGTTGAAGATAATTTGACCATGTAAAAAGTTTATTTCTAGACTCTCTATTCTCTGCCATTGTGTTGTTGGTTTACACTGTCACACTTTATTGTCTAAATTGCCCTTAAATTTGTCAGGGGATCATGCATTCTACCTGGTTTCTGGGGCCTTTCCCATCATTCTTTGGAAACCTTGCTTTCTGGCAAGGTTAAGATACCACATTCTTATGTTTTGTTTTCCCCTTACCCACCTCAAAAATCAACTAATTTTTCTAAAAACCTTTGTTTTTAAAACATTTTTAAAATTTTGTTGTTACTTGCAATACTAGGGATTGAACCTAAGGTCTTACATATTCCAGGCAAGTGTTCCACCACTGAGTTATGTCTCCAGTTGCCTTTGACTTTTGAGATAGGGTCTTGCTAAATTACCCAAACTGGCCTTGAATTTTCAATCCTGTCTCAGCCTCCCAAGTAGCTGGGACTACCAACATGCATCACCACACCCAGCTGCACCCTGATTCCTTTTAGTGGATTTTAAAAAAGCGGGAGGAGGGGGCAATATCTAGATGCTAGGTATCTTCACTGATAATGAAATCTCACCATTAGGTCTCAGTAGACAAAACTTGGATATCTGTCTATTTAATTCAAAATACAAGGTTCATTCTAGCTTTCTCCCTTATTTTTAACTCTTAGTGAGAAAACTGCCTTCTACTTTCCCTTTTCTTAATCATTTCCCCTCCCCTACATGTAACTCATCTCCCATCGCCACAGCTGATCCGACATCTCTCCCTGCTTGGGCTCTGATAGCCTAATTGGTATTATTTTTCCTTTAAATGTTTGAAATGATTCACTTGGTACTGTCTTTGTATGGAATTATAAAATTCCTTTAATAGACAAAGAGCTACTCACTTTTTTCTCATGTCAGTTTTGATAGTTGTTTTATGTCCTAGAAATCGGCCCACTTTACCAGGTCAGTTTACTGTAGTCATCCTTTCAACTGCTGAGCCTCTGACTCCTCACACTGGGTTACTCCCATGGATGGATGCCCTCTTCCCCCGTTGGCTATGACACCCCTTAACAGATCATTCTTCCCCAATAATGCACCCAATCACAGACACCTTCCTTCTACTTAGGTTGTAACCCACAAGGCTGCTCCCCATAGGGGATGCTGTGTGCTCTGCCTTGCCACACCAGGCTACCTACCCCTTTCACAGGAGGCCCTGCTGAGCAGCTTGGGACCCAGTAGCCTAGACAAGGCTGCCCCTGTGTGGACAGTCTCATCACCCAGCTTGTACTCACACTACAAGCCAATCTCCTACATGGACTCACTCTTCCCCTTAAGTCAGGGATAGCCAAACTTTTAGAGCTTTCAATGATACAAAGAGCCACTACAGCACATGTGCCTTAGGTTTGCTGCCACTGCCTTAGTTCATCGTTTTCTGTACTTTGAAAGGTTTTGTGTAACTGGTATTATTTTTTCTTTAGATGTTTAAAATGATTCATTTGGTACTGTCTTTGTATGGGATTATAAAGTTCCTTTTTTTTTTTTTGATTTTTAAAAAAATTTTATTTAAAAGAAAATAGACACAGAAGATAGAAACAAAAAGCATGAAAGACAAACAATAACAACAACAGATCTGATACAATTACACTGTAGGTTTACACTCTGAGGTGGTTGAAGTTTGACAGTAGTTACAATATTACATATCGTTACCTTCATAGGGGTTGATCATATTGACAGACATAGACACGCAAGGTTTATCAATTCAGGAATATTAAATTTCTTTTTCAATAGCTAATGTACCCAGCAATACAGTTTTTTTATCTGTCTTATTTATGCGTATTTATAAATTTATGTCTTTCTTTTTCCCTTCCTTTCTTCTTTTCCCCTTAGAGTACCTATTATCATTGAAATAACTACCCATAATATCAGGTCTAATATAATCAAGCTAAATAGTTCAGAGTGAAGCCTATAAAGGATAAAAGAATGGTCATACTTAAGAGAAACAAAAAAACTAAAGGATTCAACTAACAACAACAACATATCCTATACT
>RJWM01024460.1:0-30724 GCA_004363535.1 Dasyprocta punctata | reverse complement strand
TTTTCAAATGGTTGCTATTTTAAATTGTAGTGAAGATCATTGAAATAGGTGTTGAAAATATGGCATACTATCATCAATAAATAACTTGGCTGCATTTCCTTGGAAAAATTAGTTTTGAAATAAATAAAATAGTTTTATGGCTATAAAGTGCATTCAAAAGGCTTTTATTTCACTCTTTTTGCCTATTTTATAGCCATTTAAAAACTGGAATTCCTTTGCAATATCTACCTTCTCTTCTTGAAGGCACATACAATCCAAGAAATATGAATTCTTGCAGGTTTTTGGGGGAGGGAGCTGGGGACAGAATCCAGGGCCTCGAACACGCTAGGCACAAGCTCTACACTGAATTACACCGTAGCCTCTCCTGCATTTTTTGATGTGACTGGTCAGAGAATGTCTCAGCTTCAGCCCCTTCATTGGAGCTCTTTAATTCATTAAAGAGCACTGGTAGCACTTAGGTGTTTTCACATTAAATAAAAATAAGCCCATTATCACGGAGTCTAGGATGGCTCCCAAGAACCTTGTCATCTAATTTTGAGACTCTCATGAGCTATCCTTCCCTGAGTGTGCACGTTATCTGTAACTTCCTTATAGCCATACACTATGGCAAATGTGAAGAGATCTATGTGATTGCATGAATGCATTCATGTTGTAACAGAACATCCCCTCCACCCCCAGTCAGTATACTTCAGTTTCTTAGTTGCCCAGGTAATAGTTTCTGTCACAGTCCTGATTGCTTCTATCTCCTAGAAACAGCTGGTCCTATGATGCATAGCTGGTCACTATGATGCTTGCTGTAAGAACAAATTCCCAATTTATAAGCCATTCTGATTCTGTCCTTCCTGCTTGTTTATTCCATATCCCTAGATCACCAGAGATCAGGGCCTGAATTTAGGAAAGATCCTGATCAGTGCCTGTCAACATAAACAAGTCTGCCTCCAAATCCTAGGTGTTGTTTCAATATTTCTGCTTGCCATAGTATCTGGAACATTGCTAGTGACTACTGACTGTTCTGACCTCTTTGATCACAGGTTGTGGCTCTCAAGCAAGGGACAAGGATCTGTCAAGGTCTTGACAGAAAGGTGCAACCTCAAGATTTCTTGAGTTCCCTCAGAGGTCTGGAGGATTCCTTGCTCTCTGTTCAAGTGTTTCACATCAGACCCCAAAGGGAGAAGGACACAGTCTGTCTGTCTGTCTATCTGTCTGCCTGCCTGCCTGATTCTGGTAAGAGCCTGAGAGGTACTCCAGTTAGTCTGTCTGTCAGTCCTGCTCAGTTCAAGCAGAAGGAGACATTGATCACCCCTTGTTAGTGAGGACCGCACTCAAGGGAAGGAAGTTGGAATGTTTTAACTTCTGAGATCCTGTTGAATGAATCTGAGCCAGTGGAATGGACAGCATAAAATATAGGCTGCTCCATCTGTGCACCAAGACTGGGAAGCATTGGTCATGGTGGCTGATTGGGCCCACAACTGAAATTCTGTGACAATTGACATATGGCATAAAGAAAACCTCACACCCTCCTTAGCTAAGTTGCACCTGAGTCCCCATGATGGGCATGGCCGGGTGGGCATCTGAATGGCCTCTCTCTGAGTGGCACAAACCTTGTGTCTGTTGCACCATAGTTCAAGAGTACACAAACAGTATGCAGAAAGTCAGAGATGGGAAATAATTAGTCAAAAACCAGTCCCTAACTGCAGGAAAAAAGGGCTTTTATGAAGTTAAAAATGAAACTAAATGGTTCTCTGCGTGATAGGAAAAAAAAAAAAAAAGGAAAAATAGGGCCATTCTTCCTGATAATTCTGCCTTGGCACCTTCAGCAGTGGCAGTTGCTGCCAGCACCTATAGCTTCACTCTGCACTCCCACTTTGTCTACTTTCACCAGGTGAACGATTCCAGCTAGCCGTTGCCTGCATTCAGCCAGAGAGGTTCTCCCCACAACCTTCTGCTTCATGGCTAAGACTATTCTACTCAGATGGTGTCATCTAAGGCCCACCCAAGATGACTGTCAGCAATTCCTTCTGAGTTCCTCATTTTGACTGAGGAAAAATTGGATGGTTAGTCCTGACAAATAAGTTGCCATTACTTTTCCCAAAGTTTTCCCTACTTAGAAAACTAAAATCAGTGAAGTGCTTCTCAAAGACATCAAAGAGGAGGAACAAAAAGCCCACCAATATGCCAAAAGTTACTACTGTTACCCAGAAATGTGATATAAGGACTACAGACACTAAAAAATAAGTGCCCCCTATGACTGTGAGACACAAAAAACCCTGAATATCCAGGCCCACCTCAACCTGAACCTCTCCTCACTATGTTGAGCCTGGATGGATAGAAGTGACTGAGCTCTATCAAATTGGGTCCTTGAGAGCCTGCAGTCATTGTAAAATTTGAAGGCAAACCTGTGACTTTCCTGATAGATAATGGAACAGAACCCTCTGCCTTCAAAAGTCCCCTCTGTCAAAAAGTTAGCATCACCAGAACAATGGGACTCGTGCCACTTACCCCTTTTTCCAAGCAAAAAGTTGCAGCTTGGGAAGACATCTGACCACGCATGAATTCTTGTGTAAGCTAGTCCACATACCACTTCTGGGCAGGGACCTCTTCTTCCAATCTGAAGCAACTGTCTCCTTTGCATCAAACCAGTCATTCTTCCTCCCATTTAATCCTGCACTTTCAACTATGACTGTTCTTTGAGAGGTAGATGATGGCTGCACCAGCCTGAGACAGACAACTGCAGTCCTGAAGTACTGAAAACTCTCCTTCCAGAGGCATGGGCTGAAAACTCACCTCTGGGCCTGGCCATCAACCATGCCACCTCACTATGACCCTGATTCTGTCTGATGTCACAGGAAGCACAAACAGGCACCCAGTCACACATCAGCTTGATAGACTGTTAATCTATCTCCATGGGCAAGATCTCTGTGCTATCAACCACAAAGCCGTCACCTTGCATTCTGTGGTTCCCAACCCACACACAACGTTTTTGAACTGTTACTCAATTGTCAAAAGGATTTGGGACACTCAAACTAGTTTTGGAGAGGCCCTAGCAACAGATGTGGCTCCAGGAAAGCCTGTTTCTCTGGCCATTCCAGCTCCATCACAGTTACCCAAGAAAGAAAAAAAAAATGAGCCTTCAAAACCATAAAATGTCTATAGATTGTCAAACTGCTAAAATACACCTCTCCTGCCTGTAAATCCAGTTCGAGATCTCTGAGCTGCCAATACCACTGCAATTACCTGCCATATACATCACCTCAGTCTTTTACCATCCACAGCCTGCTGGTACACCTGTCTCAACTAAAGAATGCCTTCTTCTGCCTTTGACTGGCTCCTGTCAGCCAAACCATCTTCACCTTTAAATGGAAAGACTCCAGTTCTGGACTCAAAAATTCAACTAACCTGTACTCAATCTTCCAGAGGTTCAAAAACTTGTTTACCCTCTTTGGAGAAGCCCTCACAATTGACCTCACTAGTTTCTCAGCACAAAATATCACTGCACTTCTAATTAATGACACCCAAGATGCCTGCTGGAAAGACATTAAAGCTCTGTTTCAATATCTGACAGAAATTGGTTACAAGAAAAAACGCCACAAATTTCTTGAAGTTGCTGGCGTCTATAGAATTTTAATCCTTGAGCTCACAAAAACGGTGATGTTTATTCAGATTATCAACCCATGGGAGTATCCAGTGGTCTATCTGTACAAACACTTGCACCCAGTTGCCATGGGTTACCTCCCTGCTTTGTGTTTGTTTTCTAATAGTCACTGTTCTTCTGATCAAAAAAGCTGACTAGTTCACCTCATTCCAAGACCTAACTGTCCAGATGTCACATGCTGTGTGATTTGGCTACCTTGGACAAAGTTATTTTGACCAAAGCCTTCCTGCTACTGCTTCCTGATACTGTTTAGAAACCTGCCACCAGAGACTCCAGATCTGCTCTTCTAAGCCCCCTCCAGGGCACCAATTGACTGAAACACCAACCCCAGCCAGAAAAACTTCACCTGGTGCTCCCAGAAGATCCATCTCAATCAGAGTCAGAAGTGCCTCAACCATATGTTCTGCAAGCTCCAGCTGTAGTGCTGGCACTCATACCCCTGCAGCCAGCTCAGGCTTCGGCATCTGTGTCACAGTCACACAACTTCTAAAAGAGTTCAGAAACAGCTTGTAACCAGCTCCACAAAAATTTAGCTAAAAGATCAGCTGTACCTGTAGAGATTCTTGTACACACATATAACTCAAGTACATACTAACTACCTCTACAAGTTTCAAAAATCAAGCCTTAGTTCCGTGGGAAAATTTGCCTGAATCAGACAGCTCACTCTGGAGAGACCTTGTACTCAAAGCCCTGCTATAGTCACAAAGGATGCTGACCAGTTCATGCATGGTTGAACCATGAGGATACAGTTCACAAGACTGCTCCATACCTATTCCCCTTGATTTTTGTGTCTTTTCAGGTTGCTTACCAGAGTCCTTACTTACCCATTTCCTGGTGGCTGTGGTTTTTGCCTTAAAATCTATGGACAGTTGCTCCAAAATTATAGAACAATCAATCAGACACTTGACCAATTTTTGATAAGCATCCAAAATATGTTGAATACTCTCCTAGATCAGATTAACTCTCTCACTACCTTGCCAGAGTAATGTTACAGAACAGAGAGGCCTAAATTATGTCTTTTTTCTAAAAACAAGTTAGGAAAAAACTGCATAATAAAACAGTCTTTGGGACCTTGGCTAGGGCCCCTCCTGGAATCACTGACTACCCTAATGTTACTGCTTCTTATTGGGCCTTACCTCAGAAGATCACATGTCACATGCCCTACAAAAATTTTCTGGGGAAACTAAAACAAGGGGAAAATATGACGGAAAATGCCCCACCCTGAGCCAGTATACTTAAGCTTCCTAGTGTCCCAGATAATAGTTCCTGTTGCAACACTTGTTGCTTCTGTCTCCTAGAAACAGCTGGTCACTGTGATGCATAACCAGTCATTGTAAAGTATATTGCAAGAATCAATCTCCAATTGACAATCCATTTTGTTTCTGTATTTACTGCTTGCTTATCCCATGTAACCCTAGACCACCAGAGATCAGGGCCTGATATCTTGGGAATAATCCTAATCAGTGCCTGTTGACATAAATAATTGTACCTCCAAACCTTGGATTTTGTTTTGGTGTTTCTGCTTGCCATAGCAATGTTGCATGTAATTTTAACACTGTCTGGCTGGAATCTCTTCCACATGCTGGCTTTGAAGAGGTAGCTTGCCATGAATTGAGTGGCCATGTTAAAGAGGCCAAAGGGCAAGGAGTCCAGGCAGTTGTTAGTGTAGAGGACACTCTAGCACCTAGAACAGCAAGTGAATGAGGCCTTTATCACTACAGCTACAACAAAGTGAATTCTGCCAAGCCTGAGAGAGTTTGTGTTCATATCCTCACTTATTTGGGCCTCTGATAAGACCATAGCCAGCATCTTCAAGTCAGTTTTGTGAGAACCTGAGGAAGGGCCCTGTGGAAGACAGCAAAAGCAGCCAAGGCAATATGGGAAGAACACAACAGAGCAAGCCTCTTTCCCTCCCTTATATCATATGTAGGCTACACACTAGGGTGGGTATAGCACTCACATTCATGATTCCAGCATTGGACCATGATTCAATCACAAACTCTAGAAGTGCATTCCCATGACTTCATGAGGCTATGGGGGGACATCTAGACACAAACCATAACACATGGACAACTAATTTTCCCCCAAATTGTTCCAGATAATATGACCTATCATTTATACTTGATAAATGAATAAGTTGAAATAAAGAATGAACTTAATCCATAATATAATACAAATAGTTGTTAGCAAGGTATAAATAATAAGCCAGCATTTAAAGGGCCAAGACAGAGTAGAATGAAATTCTGGCTTGGGATTTAGGTTCTGGGTTAGAGGCCCAACTCTAATATTCTATGTCATTCTCATTCTTGTACTTTCTGTTTGTATAATTTACAAATGAAAAGTTGAATACATAAATCCGAGTCCCATTCTAGGTATAAACTCTCTTATAGGCTTTAGAATTGCAGGTCAGAAAGTCCTAGCATCACTACTTTTGGTTAACTAGTAAATAAACCTCTCATTTGTTTTAGACTTCTTGATGCTCATAAGTGCCTAACTGGGATTAACAGGTCTTATTTAATGGCTGAAGAGAGCACATTAACTTCTCAGTGGAAACCAATTGATTGATTTACATAATATTTTAAAATCTCATCTGTTTTGTTAAGCTGGGAGATCTGTCAGCAGGAAGATGAAAATTTGGATCCAACCTATTAAGTATAAATATGGATTTTCTTATTCATTAGTGTAGTAAAGAAAAGTGATACATTTTGTTTCTGAGTCAGAAATATGGAAATGTTTGTCCTTAGTAAACATTCTGCTAATAAAAAAAGAAAGGAAAGAAAGAAAAGAAGGAAGAAAATCTACTTGAATTATATTAGGATATGAAAAACAAATTCAATTAATTCTGTTTCACTCTTGTTTAAAAAATGCATCCATCATGGCAACCTGTATTCCATATTTGTGTAAAAGCCCCTACCCAGTAGGTGTCAGCATAGTAATCTTAAAAATAATCACAGGAGAGCTTGTCATTTGCAGGAAAAAAGAGTGAACTGGAAACCATGTATCTTAGTTATTTTTCTCATTGCTAGGACAAAATATTCAGCATCCAAAGTTAAAAGAGGAGCAGAGTTTGGTACCAGAGAAGTGGGGTCTCTGCTGTAACTATTCCTGGCCATGTGATTCAGGAACCTTAGGCAATGATTTGTGGAAAGAATTTGGAAAGGTTCAGTAATGCCAGCTAAAAATGTAGACCCAAACACCTTTGGTTGTACTGTATGGGAGATTCTGGTCAGAACTCAGAGGACCAGGAGGCTGATAATACCAGCAGATAAAGATCAAGCTCAGATGGTTTCTGCAGGGAAGAAGGACTGCACTGGTCACTGGATTCCAGATGATGTGTTTTCTAGTATGGCAGAAAATTTGTGTGCATTTTTATTATTCCCAGAATCATTGGCTGAGACTCAAATGAAAGTAAATGGACTACTTAGTCTTGTAGAAGAAACTTCAAGGCAGTCGAATGTAGAAGCAGTGGCAAAGCTACTGTTGGGGACTTTTAGCTAAAACTATATCAACAGTCAAGAGCAAAGAGGACCTCTCCCTCCACCTGGAAGACTTTGGTGGACTAGTGAGGGTGTGGAAAAGCCTCCCCTCACTATAGGAACTTAGGTGGGCCTGTGAGATCACCAGTGATACCGCAGGGCCTTGGCTGGGGTGTACACTATGGACAGGTGGCTCTGATTGCCTGGAAAAGCCTGAAACAGCAGTAACAATACAGGCTAAAAGTTGGTTCACATCACTACTCCTAGGTTACTCAGCCCAGGAAGAATCCAGGACTCACCCAACTAGCCCCACAGGAGGAATTCATATTAATGGCCCTTCCCCTACAATGTGGGAGCTGGCAACTGGATGAACATCAACCACACAATAGGACACTAAGATGCACATGACAGATAGGAAAGATTAGCAAGATTGAAAAGACTGACATATGAACCAAGAAGTGAAAATGACAGGCGAAAAAGTAAAATGCAATCTTAGATCTCCAGACTATTTGAAACAAGCATAGGAGACATAAACATAGAATACATTGAAAGACACACACCTGAAATTTCTGAAAAGAAAGCAAGTGAAGTAATGAAACAAATCCACAAAGCTATAGAGAGGAAGGCAGAGAGTTTATGAACAAAATCCAAACTGCATGGAAAGTACTTCAAAGAATCAACAACTGAGATATCATCCTGTTAAATAGTTTTTGCATATCAAAAGAAATCACCAACAGAGTGGAAAGAAAACCTGCAGAATGGAAAAAAAATTTACACAACTGTTCCTTAGACAAATGACTTCTATCAAGAACTATAAAGAATTGAAAAAAATCACACTCCCCAAATTCAAAGACTCAATCCAAAAAGGGATTGAGATGAATACACACTTTTCAGATGAAGAAATACAAATGGCAAATAAATGAAAAAATGTTCAACATCACAGGTCATTCGAGAAATGCAACGTAAAACAACACTGAGATTTCATGTCACTCCAGAAAGAATGTCTGTCATCAAGAAATTAACCAATAACAAATGCTTCTCCACTGTTGGTGGGAGCATTGACTTGTGCAACATGGAACAGCAGAGGAAAAATGCAAGGAAGGAGCAGAGTTGATCCAAGAAAAAATTCATGGGAGCTACAACCACTGGAAATGCTTTAGGGGCAGAGCCCTTTGGAATTCACAGCTTGGCAGAGATTGCATTAAATGCTGCACATGGAACTACAGGACTTAATGTCTGCCTTACTGGATTTTGGACCTGCTTTGGTCTCCTTCCTTCATATTTCTCTGTTTGCAACTTTTGGAATGGAAATGTCTATCTTGTGCCATTGAATGTGAGGTGCACTTAGCTTTCTTTTCACTTGTATAGGGCCCCACAGCTAAGAATTTGCCTTAAATTTTAGAGGAGACTTTTGATGGACTTTTTGACAATGGTGAAACTACTTGGACTTTAGCAACTCTTACAGATGAATTAAATGCCTTTTGTGTAAGGGAATGTACATGAGCCTTTAGTGGGCCAGGGTTGGAATGTTGTACTTTGAGTCTAGATTTCCCCTCAAAGCCTCATGTACTTTTACATGGTGCTTTTTTGAAGGGTGCTAAATCTAGAGTGTGTGATTGATTTGCAGTTCAGTGTTGAGTTCAATTGTGCTGGGATTAAAGGTGGGTGGTTGCTGGATCAGTCCACTGATTGGATTGGCACCATCTTAATCCCAGTAGTCTATGTAATTAAAAGGGGCAGAAAGAGCCTTGTCTTCCCCTTTTTACTCTTGTTGCTTTTTCTGTCTTTCACCACCATGAACTATTGTCCCTCTGCTATGTGTCACCTTGCTTTGGAGCCAGCTGATTATGGAATGAAACTCTACAAACTGTGAACTAAATAAACCTTTACTCCTCTAACTTTGGGTGTTGGGCATTTTGTCTCAGCAGCAAGAAAAGTAACTAACCAGGTTAAATGAAATTAGCCAGAAAGTTAAATTTCAGATGTTTTTGCCATACATGAGAAACCTAAAAAAAACAAACAAATAAAAAAACAAAGTAAAGGCAAAGTGACAGGAAGCCAGGATGTAGACTTTGGAGATAAGGAATGGTATCATCAGAAGGGGAAGGGAAATGGGAGCCTAAATGATTTAAAAGTGTTCGAGATGTTAAATGCCTATACCAGCTTCCCCAAAACAAATCCCACCTTTCTGTATTATTTACAAGCTCTAATAAAATGAATAAAAATGATCACAGAGGGCTTCTTACATTAGCTTCATAAGCACTTCCAGGTAAATTTCTCTTTCTACAAAGAAAGATGTTACAAAAGAAAGAATGTTCAAAAGAAATTTTCTGGTCCAAGAAGGCCTGTTCCTCTCCCATGCAAGACATTTATTTTGGAATATCATATAGGAAAATAATGCAACTTCATGGTTTTAATAATCAAAATAAAATAGGGGACTAGGCGTGTTGGAGTAGAACAAACAGAAGACATCATGATATCACGTGGAGATTTGAAGGCCTATGTGGCCATATGTATACTTATCTACCATAGTCTATGAAGCCCTTATGGTAAAACCTTAGCTAGAAAGTTTCTGACATAAGCAGAACAACCTCATAGATAAAAAAATTTAGTTTGACCTAGAATTCAAGAGGAAGATGGAATGATACATGTCAAGGTAAATGTGGTGAATGGTGTGCTTCTTCCTGACCCACCTTTAGGAGTATAGGAAGTTTCACAACCATAGAGTTTCTTGAAAGAAAATCTTAGGAAAGGAAAAGGGAGCTCATTTATCAGGGAAGGAGTGTTGGCTCGGAGGCAGCCGTGCACTAAGGAGGGTTTGGAAGAAAGTCCAATGTCCAACCAGTTCACAGGACTGGGAAGAACCAGCAGCAGTGTTGAAGGTAGAGAAGAGAAGCTGACTAGAAATTTATTTCTTTCTGTTTGTAAAATTTTTTGAAGTATATGTCGATCAAGCAAGTACATGTATTATAAGTATAAAATCCAATAAAATACATAAACATTAATATAGTATAAATCTACACAGTAATAAAGATAAAATTTGTGTGACTGAACCAGGAAGGGGAATCAATCAGAAAAATTATCTTTTTAATAAGGTTGTACTGCAATGCACAAACAGATTTACTGGATCAACTGAGTCAAATCAGACTAAACCCAACCCAACCCAACCCAACTCAACCCAACCCAACATAACCAAACCAAACCAAACCAAACCAAAGTATCAGGTCCTTCGTTAAGTTCTGACTGCTTTAACTCCAGCTTGTTTAGACCTGTGTGTTCTAAGATAACATGACAGATAGGGTAATCCAGGAGTAACTTTGGGGAGAGCATGTGATGTACACAGGAGATGCCTGAACCTGCTGCTGAACGCTTCTCTTTTGAGACACCCATGATTTCCTCTAGTGTTTGATGCTTTTTGCAGCAGCACATAGCAAAAATAACTGTTCACTATATGAGCATTTTGGTGACTTCGATATATGGATATCAACAACAGGGTATCAATCCTGGTAACCTGGATGTCACTTTATTGTGCTTCCCTCTTCATTACCATTTATTATGATCACAAAATTCTGACTTCCAGCATCATGAGTTATTTTTGTTTTCATCTTTCCATAAAATTAAACCCAGTTATACTTCTTTGTGCCTTCTTTTGTTGAATGTTGTTTGCGAAATCCCTCCCTCTGTATCTGTAGTGATAGTTTGCTCATTCTGTGGCATGCTGTTATATGAACACACCACCATTTATCTAGCTGCTCACTCTTCACCATTTAGGTTCTTTTTCTTTCAGTGCTGTTATAAATAATGTTGCTGTGACTAATTGTGCCCATGTCTTTTGACGTATATATCAATTTGTTACTTATTTGTGTACTTAGGCATGGAATCACGGGATCTGCAGTTTAGTTTTAGTGATAACTGAAAAAAATAGGCCTTTTTATTCATTTAAACTTCAACAAATGTTGCATGAAGCAATAATTCTGATCACTCTCCGCACATGAAGTTAAAATTCAGAAGTGTGAAGCCTGTCTCAGAGCAATGACATCAGAATCTTTGTGAGTGGGGTTGGCATTCTAGTTTGCAAAATGATTCCTAGATAATGCAAATTGGGTTTGCCACTGATTTGAAAGATGATCCCTGCCTTAAAGAGAACTCTTCTTTATGGAAAATGGGATTCAGTTACTTGAATCTTTAAAGGATTCAACCTAGGGCTTCTCAATGCCTCATAATATCCAAATGCACCAAGTAGAGGGATCTATATATTGAAACGAGGTTTACACTCTGAAAACCACTTATGTAAAGCAAGCACAGGGAGGTGCTCTTGCTTTGTTTGGTGGGTGCTATAAGTTTGAGATATTCACACCTAATTGAAACATTTTTTACTTAGTGAAATCTCATGATATTAAATAGTGCTTCAGAACTAGAAATTTTGAAGCAAAAAAAGATTGGCAAATCATAAGCTATTGATAATTCATCTGAATAAAGAGATGTCATAATTGAAAAGGAGTTATAAATACAAATTTCTATAAAATATTCTTTTAGACAGACGTGTCACAATCTAAACTGATCTCCACATTTTCAGGCTCCCGTCATTCTGTCATGGTATGGTGATATTGTCTGTGGATTTGATCTATATTTTCCTTCTGATTAATGATGTTGAGCACCATTTCATATATTTATTACCTATTGAATATCTTTTTCATGAAGTGCCTCTGTAGCCTCTTCTGCTGTGGGTTGTTTATATTTTTAATGTATTTATAAGTAAGTTCTAAGACTTAGTTTTCATGTTAGATCTGGAATTGAGCCCTAGCTTTGTCATTTATTAGGTGTGTGATATTAAGTTGTTCTGGGACCACCACTCTGCCACAAGCCTTCCAAGAGATCAAATGTTCTATGTGCAATTTAAACACTAGTAAAAACTCATTCTTAGTTACAAAAGTAAGACAAGTTACTAAAATATATGCTTGACATAGATTTGTCAGTTTTTCTAAGTCATGAAAATTTTGGAGTGCTAAGATACATAGTCCTTGGTTCTCAATTTTTGTTCTCTAATGATCATTTGTAGTATCCACTGCTCCACGGTGTTGTCACCACTAGAGGCTTATTTTCCTCTGTCTTTGCTGCTTAGGAGACAGGTTTGGAGCCTTTGAAATATTTGAACTAGGAGTGAGTGATAAAGTATGGATTTAAGTCCAGACTTGCAGGGTTCAAACTCAATATCCTATACATACACTACATGCTATCTCTTGGTAAGAGCCCTAAGCTTTGAGTTAGAAAAGGACGTTGACTTACTTCTAAATTTGGGACACATTTAGGCCTTGAAATATTATGTTGTAGCCTGTAGCTCTTGCACCAAATCTTCCTTCCTGTATCTCACATTATACAAACATTAAAATCTACTTACCCTATCTAATTACACATGTATTGAGCACCTACAGTGGTCATGATGGACACAGGGATGAGTGAGACAGACTACAGACAATTATTACAAAGAACACTTAAAAGGCTCATCGAAATGTGGAGGAATAGATACACATATCTGTGATTTGGGAGGGCACAACTACAAAATCAAGGACAATTGAGGTTCAGTCTTAGCCTCATTTTTCTTTTCAGAGGCCTTACTTGATTACTACTTTACTGATTCTTTATCAACACTGCTTAAGCACCCATGTTTCTCCCTTTTAAAACAAAATAATATGAAAGAGAAACCTCCTTTCTACGACCTGAGCCCTCCCAGGACTCTCCTTACAACAGTCCTTCCCATTCCCAGCTCAGCCTCTGAGAGTGCACCCCGCCCCGCCCCTCAGTCCTCAGTGTGCTCTGCACACCTTACTACTGATTCGGAGAAATAGCTACATCCTCAGGCTGCTTCTCAAGCTTAATATTTCTCATTTATTCACATCACATGACACAGCTGAATATTTCTTCATTATTTTTGCTACTTTTCATCCTTCAATTCTTCCTGTGTCTTCTCAGTCTCTTTGATGATTCTTTGTATTTGGTTTTCAGAAGGATTTTGCCCTAGATATTCTTCTCAATACCCTGTGTAGGTTTTGTCTCACTGCACCGCAACACCACATGAGTCTTAATCTCCAACACTAATAACTTGAAACTGAGATGTAGACCCACGTGCCCAGCTGCCCCCTGGACAACCCTGGGGGATGCCTGACGGGAGCTCTCAGACTCCTCAGTTCCCATGCAAAACCCATTATCTCCACACTTTATTCTGCCTCTCTATCCCCTAAATCCATGAGGGGTACCTATGTCTAAGAAGCTGTTACTCATCTTGTCTCTTTCTTTTCTTTCGCTGCCCCATCTCAAATCCACCACAACTGTTACCTCCTGGATCTCTCTCTCATCTCTCCCCCATCATTTCTTGCCTCTTCTACTGAGAGAGGTCCTTTAGTTGTCTTCTGGCTACTAACACTATTCCAAACCAAACTGAGTTTCTTGGAGCACCTGGAGATATCTTCCTAAAGGGAAAATGGATCATGTGGCTGCTCTATTTGGAACACCGTGGTAGCAAGAGGAAAAAGCAAGCCCTTTGTCCTGCTGTGTGGAGCTGTTTGTGGCTTCTTCCTCTCTTCTGTCCTCATTTGCAAATGGCACTATGTGCTGCAATCACAATAAGCCAGTTTCTGGCTCCCAGATTAGTTCTTGCTCTTGCTCTTGGAGTTTGCTCTGTTGTAACATTGGCCCCTTCCTGTCACAATCCTTGATCTTGCTAAGTTCTGTTCATTCAGTTCCCAGTTTATCTCCAACCTCCCTAGGATATCCTCTTTCCTTCTCCAGCCAGCATGCGTCAAATGTCTCATTGATGTATCCTCACTGCTCATAATCTATTCTGTTCAGAACCCAAACTGAAACTTGTGGTGTGGTCACCTTGTGAAAGAAGATACAGGACTGCATTTACCAGGCTCACTATCCTTCCTTCCCAAGTAGCTAGCATCGTAGAAAAATGCCTAAGGGTTTCCATGAAGAATGGTCAGATTTTTTAATATAATTTTTTTAAATGTAAGTTTCCTTAGCAGTCAGTCGTGTTTGCCCATAATGACACATACCAGACACATTTACTTTCTGCATACTATCATTGCATTCCTTTAGGACTCCTCTTCACCTTTTGTTTTTCCCAACTCTCCTCTAATTAGAGAAGCGTGTGATGCATTTCTGGGAAGGCGAGCAAGTCAATGTAGTTTTGCATTCTCTGCAACAAACAGAATTTAAAAGTTCTCTACATTTGTGATTTCATTGGAACAGCACGAAAGTCCCAGCAGGTTGCAAAGTTCCTGCTGAGTTGCTTCAAAGCTTTATTATTGTGGGGATTTGGAGGTCCTTGAACTTCTCTGGGAAATGTCATTCAATCAAATGCCACAGGATCTGTTGTCAGGGATTGCTTTGTGACCGGTTGTCAGAGATTGCATACATGCACATGCTTGTGGGTTGTGTCATATAATTGCAATTTCACTAGACTTCCAAGAATTCAACCTTAAACGTTGAGAAATACGGTTACTATATTTAATTTTAACTCACCTCATCGTTTTCCTCTAGTTACTCCTTGTGATTGCCCATACTTTCTACCATGATCAGAATTTCCCAAAGAATTTCCTGAGGGAGATTCATCTTGATGAAGGTCCTATATTCAATGAAGTTGGTAGCTGCAGGCTCCTGCTCCTTTTGGAGGTTTGCAATACATTTCAGCCAAATGCAAGCTCTGTAACATGCATCATCACTTGTTTCACTTAATGCTTGCCACGTACATATTTGATCACAGTACCTTTTTATTTAAATGTATTAATCTGCTGCATAAAACAGTTTGAAATATATTGATTAAATCCCTCAGGGATTTTAACTTCTTCAGTATGGCACTCATTGTATGAACCAAATCTGTACATTTAATAACAATAATAGCTGGTATTTATTGAATATTATTTTTTCCATTACTCTAAGGACTTTATAAATATTAGCTCATTAATCTTCCCTATGTAAATCCTATGTGACAATAAGATAACTGAAGCATAGTGTCTTAGTTACTCCTGGGCACTGGGACAAAATACCTTACATCTGCAACCAAAGGGAGGAAGTTTCAGTTCCTATTTGGAAGGTAAAAGCACAGAAACAGCATGATAGAAAGACCTAGATGGAGGAAAGTTGTTCACATCTTGGTGGTCAAGAAGTAGAGAGACAATGGAGAAGCTGGAGAGGGAGATATGTCCTTCTAGGTAATGCCCTTAGTTACTTACCATTAACCAGGCTCCACCTTTTATCAGCAGGTCAGCTCCCATAACTCAATCACCTCCCCAAATCCCACCTATGAGTGCATGAGGCCTTCAGGTTTCACTGATATGAACTGTCACACAAAGAGAGGTAAAGTATCTTGACCAAGTATCTTGTTCAAGGTCTGGTAAGAAGTGAAATTGGTATTTGAACTCAGGAAATAAGATTGAAGAATTTATGCTCATGAGGTACCTATAGTTTTTGTGGTACTGAGAATTTGTTCTGGGGCTTTCCCACTCAGCTTCATCATCAGCACTTTTTAAAATTTTTTATTTTATTAAGTTGCCCAGGCTGGACTTGAACTTACAGCCTTCCTGCTTCAGCCTCCCAGAGGTCAGTATCTTACTGTTGGGTTTTCTACGTTCTTCTTTCTCTCTGTCTTCTGAGCTCTTTTCCACACATAAGTGCTTGGCAAGTAGTAGACTGTGAAAATGTTTGATGCTATGGTGAGTCTTCTGCCATTCTGTCTTTGATAAATAAACAGGCTTTCATACCACCTCTGTCATTCCTAAAAGGTAGTTGTTTAGAATTGTCTAAAACCTTGACCCTCCTCTTTGTCTACCCTCTCCCAAGACTTACTTTGCTGGTGAGTTAAAGAAGTAAGAGGAATGTATTGTAGTGCAAAGCCAGCACATGGCAGGGCAGATTCAAATCATCTGCCAGAACACAGCTTGAGAAACATGCTATAGTCATGGGTCACAAAACAAACACAGACATCACCCAACAGGCTGCCAGAGGAGGATAAACATTTGAATATAAATTAAAAGTAGCTTTGCAGATACAGCATAACAAAAAGTCCAATTAACAAAACTAACCATATGCTACCACCAGAATGGTTGGACACAGTGGAAAACACATGCACATTAAATGCAAAGAAATCTCAGACGAAAGAACTTTATCAGAAAAACTGGAACTAGTGCCAGACCTAGATGCTGCAGTGATAAAAGAGCCCCTCTAGGGAGTCACTTTAAAAGTTCCCTAATAAAGTTGCTATTAGAAGCATATATGCCCTGAAGCACTGAGCAAATAGCTGTTGAAATGAAAGCAAAACAATAAGGTTCTGGGTCTGTTTTATTATTTTCCTCCACACCGAATTGCCACAGACCTGGATTTATTTAGTAACATTTGTAAAGGTGTTACAGACTGGTGGTGAAGAGCATGAACTTTAGAATCAGACAGACTGGAGCTTAACTCCTTGCTGTGGAATGTTCCAACGCTGTGATTTCTTTCAAGATATATAATCTGAGTGTCAGTTACTTCATGTAGGAGTGAAGATAACACTCACTTGCTCATCCTCTTATCAAGATTGAAACTGATGATGTATCTGAAGTGTATAGGACAGTGTTTTGCACAGTATAAACATTTATTCCAAAATAAAAACATTACTACTTTCTTTTTAAAGTTGTATATATTTCAGTAAGTAAATTGGAATCTATATTTTGAGTTGTTTGCTTTGGTTTAACTGAAAGAAGAGGATTCCATTTTGAAGAATTCTGTTCATAGCATTGTATAACCACAATAATAGTGATAGTAATGGGTCAGAAGTCATCTGTTTATTCTTTTCCTTATCCATAAATCCATCCATCCATCCATTCATCATCCATCGGTCATCCATCCATCCGTCCATTCAATAATAAATGCTTCCTAAGCATCCTCTAAAGGCAGGGGTACTGTCCCAGGTGCTGAAGACAGAAAGCTGATTGAAACACACTCTTTAATCTCAAGATGCTTCTAGAATAGTGGAGAGACATTTAGAAATTGAAATATTTATAAAAGTACTGTGAGAAATAAAATAGATGAACATTTTAAATATTTTAAGAGGGCTGTATTTGCTTTGGGGAAATTCATAAAATGTTACTTGCTCTAGATTTTGAAAGATTGATAGGGATTTCAGGAAAAAATAAGGGATTGGAGACATATTAATCTGCTTATTACACTTATTGAATCTTTTGTTGTCAGAATTATAGACCACTGTTTTCTGTGACTATTCAGATAAGTTGTAATTGCCCCACACAAAAAGAAGAGTTTTCCAGCTCTCTTCTGTTGTTTCCTCCTCCCATATTCCAGTTCTTGAGGGAGTGCAACAGATCACAGTTTTTAAAATATAGGTATTTGAGAAAGAATGTAACACTTGGGTCTTTCTAGACTTGACTTTGAATTCCCTGATCCTTTCTCGCTATGAGATTCAGGGAAGTCCTTTAACTAATTTGAGCTTCAATTATTATCTGTAAAATCTGAAATTATGTATATCTTTAGTAGGTATGGGTAGTATTTGGTTTTCATAAGGTGATCCTCAAGAAATTGGGGAAGGTTAAAAAATTGTTCTTAGAGAGTTGTGAAACTAACATGTAACATTTCAGAGCAGCATTTTATTAAAAGACTAAAGTGGAGATTCTCAAGAGATAGTAGCTCCATTTGGGATAAATTTCAGAATTATATAGTTGTAGCAGTGAGGCTTTTTGAAGGTTTCTGTACTTTTCACCGTTTTATGAAAAAGTTTTCTAAGACTTTAAAGAATTATTGCTAGAATGAATCACTATTTCTTATGGCAGTGGGTCGTATCTAATGAGTATTAGGGCAAGGGATAAAAAAGTACAAATTTCTGTGTTAAACAAAGTATATGTCCATTAGTAAGGGAGGTGGTCAAGAAGAAATAGAGAAATAGAAGGCTCGAGAACATTGACGCTAGCCACATCCAAGGGAATGTGCTTACCCTATTTATATTAATACCTAGTTTGCCTTATAGTGATATCTATCACAGTAAATTGATTTGTTCTTAGCATTTCAATCTCTCTTAATTCTGCACACTACTTAATCAACAGTGAAATTCTGAACCAAGAACACTTCTGAAATTCTAAGACTGAAGGCAAGGAACCTGTAATCTGATTAGTCACACCGGCAGGTGTCACATATTGTTTTCTGCCTGGATAATTATGAAACCTTCCCAAGTGATCAGCAATTTCTCATGCCTACTTTGATATATCCATGCAATGTAAAATAGATAACCTAAATATAACATGTCCGAAGCCAAAGTCTTGTTTTCCTACTCCCATGCTGAACTTTCTACCATATCTTTTCTATTTTAGTAAGTTGTAGCTCAAATCTTCCTGTTACTTGACCCAAACCCCTGTAATCATTTAGTTCACTTCTTTTGCTTAACTTTCAGCGGGGAAATACCTTAGGGTGATCCCCATGATACCAGTACCCTAGTATCTATATCCTTGTGTAATCTCTTTTCCTGAAATATGAGTAAAACTGATGATCTACTTCTAAACTATGGGATATGGAGTGACAAATTGATGTCATTCCTGTGATAATGTCATGTTATAGAAAAAAGAATAAAGCTCATAGTCAGTGTCTTTGAGTTAATTACCTTAGGTAGATCTAGTGTGATCAGGTGAACTTGTTAGTAGTAGATTTAGGCATTCTTTGAATTCAGCTATCATGCAATCATCATCTTTTGTTATTTTCTTCTTGTTCTTGTTGTTAATATCACACTGATCTCTTGTTTCTTAAATGTACCAAGCATATTTATAATTGGAGCAAGCTTAATTTTTAAGAATCCACAAAAAGTAGTTTCTCTGCACTGACACTGGCTCCCAAAATACCCATATTTCACATCTATTTATCTATATACGTATCTATATCTCCTGGAGACCAATGGGTGTGAATTATGAATGTCAAACAGGGTATTAAGATGTTAGTGTAATGATTAGGGAGAAGCAAATAAAACATGAATGGCTATAATACAGAATGCAAGAAAACTAGGAAACGAATATGTTGAATGGATAATTTTGAAAGGAGGGAACATTTAGAGTACAGTGACACTTTTGTTTGTTTAGTCAATTTGGCTAGACTACAGCCAAAGCTTTTCAATTGAACAGAAATCCAGATGCTTATATTGATGAATTTTGTGGATGTAATCGAATTCCCTAATCACTTAACCTTAAGTGAGGAAAATTATCCTTCATAGTCTGAGCGAATCTGCTTTAATGAGAGGTAAATCAAGGTTGAAGCTTTAAAGAGATAGAGATAAAAGATATTCTGCCCTGGGATGACAGCCTTGGTCTGTGCTGTTGGCTCATCCTATTCTCAGCCCCTCCCTTCCTAACTGACTGCTCTGTGGATTCCGTACTCACTTTGATAACCAGCAGTCACTATCTTTGCCTTTTCAGGCTGCCGTAGTACTATACTCAGTCAAGAGTGAGTGGCTTATGAATTTAAGACAGATATTTTTCAAAGCCCTGATGGCTGAGAAGCCTATGTTCAAGGTGCCTGAAGCTTTGGTGTCTGCAGTAGGCCTTATCTGGTAGAAGGACTGCTCTCTGTGACCTCAAATGCAAACAAGTGAAAGGGATCTTTCTAAGGCTTCTTTTATAAGGGAACTATTTGCATCTATGGTCACCAAATACACTGGTGATTAGGTGTACACATATGAATTTAAGATTGCATAAGCACTCAGTCTATTGGCAATCAATTTTGAAACATTTCCTCATAATGACTATATTTAATGTGCCTCCTATTTGTTTTACCTCTTTGGTTGAGCTATGGTAGACATAATCCTCTGTAGTATAGTACACAATAATATAAAAGAATCAAGGTGAGCTTTTAGAAATGAAATTAATGATTTAAATAGTAAGTTTAAGAGAAACTGTGTGGATTGGTCAAATCATGGGATTTTTTGAGAATAAAAATGGAAGGGGATTAAGGAAGCAAGGAGAAGAAGAAAGGAGAGAGAGACAGAGAGACAGAATGAAACAAGGGGAGAGAACAGGTGGAACTATGGGATCATTTATATTCTTTTGATGATAGGAGTGAGGTAGAAACTTGGCTAAGACCATGGACTTTGATGTCACATGCCTGATTTGAATTTCATCTCTGTGTTAGATTTGCATCACTGCTACAAAGTACCTGAGAAAAGTCAACTCAAAGGCGGAAAAATTATTTTGGCTCATGGTTTCAGTGGTTTCAGTTCATGGTGAGTTGGCCTTGTTGCTCTGGGTCTGTGATGGTATAGTACATGATGGCAGGCATGCATTTTGGGGAAGGCTGATTCACCTCATGGTGGTGGAGAAGCAAATAGAAAAGGGAATAGGGTACCAATTTCCCCTTTCTAAGATATGCCCCCTCCCAAGGACCTAACTTTGACCTGTAAAACCCAAAGGTTCCATGACCTCCCAATAGTGCCACAGGATAGAAACAAAGTCTCTAACATGTGGGCCTTTGAGGGACAGTTTAGATCCAAACTATAGCAATTTCTATTATTTGGCAACTGTGTGTGATATTGTGGATTCACTTAGATTTCTGGTCCTTCAATTTGTTTACATAACTGAAGTTATTACAATGCCAATAGATAGAATTGTGTAGTAAGTAAAAGATTTTAATTGATGTGGTGTGCTCAGACCTATATCTGGTATCAGATAAGCTCGAGAGTCCCTCCATATTAGCTCTTTAAACTATTAGTAGTTACTGTTACAAATTTATGGTTAGGAAAACAGAATCACTAAAATATTTTGAGAATAAGAGACCCACTATGGCAAGTAGAGCACATTCAGTGTAGAGAAAGCTGGGCATAAAGGGTCAAAAAATGGAAATTGGAGAGTCAGAGAAAGTCATTGTGTCAATTAGAAGAAGTGCAGTCAAGGGCTTGATGTTGGCTTTGGAATTGTTTGCTTGTCCTCAGATAAAAAGACAGGGGTAGGGCATTAGTTGGAAGCTAGAAACTAAAGCCTGCTGGGCACATATACATAGGTTTGTCATTATGGCCTTTTGGGAGTAACACTGTGTGTTTATCTCTATTTCCCACATTTCCAGTTTGAAGTCCTATAGGGAGGAGACTCTGGAAACCTTAGAAGTATAAAGTTGGCAAGCATGATCCAGCAAAGTGGTATTGTTTTGGTTTAGGTTCTCTTGGAATCAGCTCCTCAGATAATCATTTGAGTGCAAGTAGTTTATTTGAGAGCTGATCTCAGAGGATGAATGAAGTGAGACAGAGCACGGTAAATGGGTACAGGGGTGCAGTTGGACAGGAGGAGCATCATCTAATGTTCCCTCACAGAGTATGATAAGTACAGTTGACAACAATTAATGTTTATTTCAAAACAGCAGAAAGGGCTTAAGTGTTCTCAGTTCACACACACGTACACACATAAGTAATAAATACTTAAATTGATACATGTATCAATTACTCCAATGTAATCATTTCAGATTGCATGCATGTATTGATGTATAACATACTACATAGATGTGTAAAGTTTTTATGTGTTAATGAAAAATTAAAAATACATAAAAACACCAGGCGTGGGGTGGTAGTGGGGGAAGAGGGACAGGAAGGAGAAGAAGCCATTCTTAATCCTAGCTCAAAAATTTAAGAAAATTCATGTAACTTCTCAGAATCTTTTGCCTAAAGTAATTAAAAAGTGTATGAATTTCTTCTTCATGAAGAATTGGTTACCATACTGATTAGAAATTACTGAATTGATTTGCCATTTGTAAGCACACCACAGTGTAGATCAATAGAGAGCAGCATGAGGCAGTAGTATGCATTCAGAACTGCTGATGGCTTAATGACAATTAAAGACAATGTGGTACTAGTTACTACATCTGTAAATCTGATTTATTTTGTTTCCTGTTTTTTAAAGAGATTTACATATTCCTTGTCTTTCTTCATTAGTACCTAGTTCTCTAGGCTCTCACTTGTCCATGACTTGGATTATTCTGTCAGAGGATGCTTTTTGTCACTTTAGCAAAACCACTCAGCAAAGATCTTTCATTGCTATGTGGAGGAACTTACTGTTCAATATGCAGTCACTCCTACAGACAAGAAATTCAAAGTGGGAACAAAGATTCAGTAAGATATCTTACTGTTCCAAGGATCTGCATTTACCCAATTAAGTAGCAACACTGTAAAGTGACTTAATGTTAAACAGATGGTAAAATATCCTCCATTTATTGTTCATTAATGTTCATTTGCTTTCCACAGAGAATGACTCTAAGTTGTGACTTTCTGAAGATAGAGATGAAACTTCTCTATAGAGCACAAGAAGACTGTATAGTCTCAGTGAAAAACCTTACAAGAACTAGACTGGTTTTCTGGAATAAACCATTCCTGGAGGTAGAAAGGCCAAGGGTCTCAATAGACTTTACAGTTGCAACAGAGAAACTCAGAAACAGAGAGTCTAAAAATTATAAATTTTCTTATTGAAAATGAATTTTCAGCTTCAAATATATTTTCCTTTTTCCTCTATTCAATATGCCAGTAGAAGTACTACATAATTTTCTGTTGATACTGCCTTTACATTTCTACTTTATGAGTGATTAGTTGATATCTTGTATCTGTCTTTCTAGACCTCTGTATAATTTTTACCACATACATGTGTGAGTAACACTTAAATTAGGTAATGTAATGCTCACATGTAATAAGCTGTCATCAGGATTTATGGAAGTGGCTTTTCAGAGGCTATCAATTAGACACATATACTGTGGCATCATTTGCCATAGCTGCAATATTTTCCATAACATGACATGTGCACAGCAGACTCATGTGTCTCTTTGCTTGTAATTATCTTTGATAAGCATATTTTTGCTGCATTCCTGTACCACAAATTAAAGAACAAGTTTAAAAATATTTCTTCTTGCTGATAGACTATTCATTGAAATTGTTTTAAAGGTTGATTTGCTGTTTTTTTAATGGCATGCTAATTGTACTCATTTATTTTTTTTGACCAAGTGACCTCTAAACTAAGAATTCCACTTTAAATTTATATGATGTGTTCACTTTTTATCCAGTGTCTTCATTTTTTGCTTGAAAGTTATTAAAATTTTAATCTTCTGTGGCAACAAGTTGCTTACCCAATTTTTATTCTTTTCTCTCCCTAAAACTACCTTATAGGCTTCATTGGCTTTTTCATTGTTGGGATGCAATACCTAATGTTGAAAACTTAAAAGAAGAGGTTTAATTTTTAAATTTATTTTTATTAACACATGTTTGTAGGACATTTATTAATAAATTCATGTTGACATTCCATGTGCTGAGTTTGTTCACGAACATTACACATCTTAATTCCTGTTTTCATCCCCTTTCCCTCTTTTTCCTCCTCTCTGATCCCTTTTGCATTTGAGAACGATCTATCTCCTTTCTTCCTACTATCTATCTTTTATTTTGCTCTTTATTTATAATCTGATTTTCTCATATAAAAGAAAACTTGTGACATTCAAGCTCGACTGTCTGATTTATTTTATTTAACACTACGGTCTTGTGGTGCATCCATGGTTTCATGGGATTCCATACACAGTTTGCCAGGCTCTAAGGCAGGAAGATCATGTGGGAAGGGCATGGCAGAGCGAGGATACTTTGTATATGAAGGCTGAGAAGCAGAGCAGGGCAACGGCACAGGCCAGGAACCAGGCCAGGGACCATATAAAGTAAAATACTCAAAGTCAAGCCTTCATAACCCACCCAAAAGCACCCCAAAGTGTGCTCCACTAATTCCCCTAGCCAGATCCCAAAGCCAATCAAATGGAACTCAACCCTAAGCACACAATGGCAATGTGGTAAGCTAAAATTCATCCCTTATTTGTAATGCTTATTGTAAGTAAGAATGGTCAATGGTACTCTACATAGAAATATATATTTGAGAAGTAGATTCTGAGAATACCTTTGAAAGATCCTTGCCTGGAATGCTTGACTACCCTCTCCATTACTTCAACTTCCTATCTCCTGACACCTTGTATCTCTCTTTCCCAATTTAATTTTCTCTTTTGCATGGTCTAACATATGGCATATTTAACTTTGTATTCATTTTATCATCTGCTCCTCCTTAGGATGTAAGCTATATGAGAGAGGTATTTTTATTTTTTTTTATTTACTAAAGTGGGGCCAGATACTAAGAGCACACATGCATATTAGTTGAATGATGAATTGTGATAAGGAATTGATTGATCTAGGTGTGGAAGAAAAATACCAAGGTTCAGACTTAAAAGTAGAAAATTGTGAGCAAATTTTAAAGTGTAAGTGAAGAGGGACATAACTCAGATTTCCAAGAGAAAACGAGAGGGCTTAAAGTAGAGAAATACAGATATAGGAAGATGTCAGGTACAGAGCTCAACAAGAGGGAAATGCTTTAGTGAAGGGGAGAGAGGTACTTATACTGAGCGTGGGAATTAAAATACTCAGAGAAATAGCCAGGCATGGCTGTGCATGCCTGTAATCCCAGCACTTGGTAGGCTGAGGTAGGAGGACCACTGCAAGTTCAAGGCCAGCCTGAAGTACATAGCGAGATTCTGTCTCCAAAAATAAACAAACAAACAAACCCAGAAATTGAAGCTCAAAAAGTTTGTGATGGCAAAGATGGAAATTCAAAAAACTTACCTCTGACACTGTGAGTTCTCTTGAAAGAACAGGATACAGGCAATCTGCTTGGCTTGAGGGAATAAATAAAGATGGGAAGGGTAGAGTAAGTGGAAAAAGTTTTGCAACGTCAGCCACTTTGGGAAGGAGAAATGAGCAGAACTAAATGAAAGTTGTGACTGGTCGCTCTGGGAGCCCTAGTTGAAGCAGATGATGAGATTTATAGCCAAGTACTATGGCTTTAATCCTTTTCTTATAATTACTAACAGCTCAGAAGTGGGAGTGGGGAGTAAACAAGAACAGATGGTTAGCTTTTCCTAGGGCTGGTGAATGGTAAAGTGGACATGGAAGGATGATGAAGTGGTTGTGGTTGATTAGGTTGATCAGGTTGATTAGGTTGTTGGAGAACGCAGGTGGAATGAGACAGAGAGAGTTAGAAGTTGGGCAGTGAAGGCAGAGAGTGTTCTAGCATCCAGGGCTGTGCCCTGACAATGGGTTCCACTTCCATTCTGAACAGAAAGCAGATTTGGACTTTTCCTTGAATGTCTTCTTAGACCATCTGTAAAGGTTTTTTTCGAGGACTCAAAACTTTCTTTATACCACATATCTTTGGCTTGACACATAAACACAACTCAGCAGAAACCTCTGGGACAAAGTTTATGGTGCACACTCTAAGGTACTCACGACAGGAAAGACGTACAGCTCATCAGAATGTAACTGAAGTTGCATATGGAGGGATAGATCTTTTTGACCCTGGGTGCATGACTTTCACATTGGCTGTCATTATTCCTAGCTTGCTCTTTTGTCTACTAGTTTCAGAGCAGAACAAAACAGAGATGTCGGAAGTTGGGAACATGAGCTCTGGAATTTGCTATCTGGGATTAAGTCCTGGTTCCCATTTTCTAGATGTGTAGTAGAAAAAACAAAATACTGAACTTCCGACTGCTTCAGTTTTCTCAACTGTAAAATGGTTTATTAGTGGCATATAATTTATGGGATTATCATGTGGTTTGGTAAAATACATTGCAAACTTGGATTAAGTTTAACATTTAGGAATACTTAATTACCTATGATGTTGATAATAGTGATGAATAACACCATAATTGCAGGAATTCAGTAGAACCTTTATAAAGAACAGGTCCATCATTTTCTTAAGGTGGAGTGATCAGCACTTGTGCCCTTGGAACATAAGCAGAGTATGACTATAATTATAAGTTATATAATTCTTACATGAATATTACACCAGTTAAATATCTGGTCTAGAGCTTTCCAAAGAGCATATTCAGATAAAGCAAACATAAACTTCCAAGAACCATCTATATTGTTCAGTGGCCTTTAAAAGTAATTAAATAAGAAATATTGATTCTCAATTGAAGTCACTACAATTTCATTGGGAAATATTAATAAAATGTAAATAAAAAATCCATAATTCACCTACTTGTATTTATGACTGGATACAAATAATCAAAGATATCTTCATTGTGTTTTCCCCTCCCATGTAATACATACACAGTGTGATTTAAATATGTATCGCATGCTTGAACAAAAATTTATTACAGTATAAGGTGCATTGTCATTAGTCTGTCTCAAAACACTCCCATTTGTTTCAACTTATGGAGGCAGTTCTGGAGTCCTCTTTCAAGTGTCTATAGGTGGCTACCTTCATGTCTTGAATTGATTCAAAACATCTGCCTTTCATGGTCGTTTTGACTTTGGGGAAAATCCAGAAGTTCCTAGGTCCTAGATCTGGTGAATAAGGTGGATGAAAAAGCACTGCGACATTTTCACCAGCCTGTGTTTCTATTGGATGGCACTCGGCAGTCGCGTTCACCACATTTGATGCACCAAGTCAAGACACTCATAAAAGAGGACCTCCAGAACTGCTCCAGAAAGCAGCAAGGTCGATGGGTGAAGTATATTCAGAGTGAGGGGGAGTATTCTGAGGGAGATTTATGGAAATGTGTCTTTTACTGTAGCAATTGTCTCAGGTTAAACAACCACCTTATGTTTCAATTGCACCTTGCATTTCTACTTCTGTGCATGGGATCATCTGGAATTGTATAGGGCTGTGGCTTGTCTTTGCATCTTTGGCTGATACTCTGTGATATTACTGTGGTTCCTTTCAAACCCCTTCTCTCTCTTCTCCCTGTTTGTCTCATTCTTGTGCTTTGCTGTACCATCATAAGGGGCTCAGCAGAATTTCAGGGGGAAAATTAAAGCTTTGTTAATCTTCTGTTAGGAGCTGTGGGTTCCTGTCTAGTTTCACTGGGAATTATGCTGTGAGAGTATTAGGCAGTGGTTCCCTATTAATAAAGTACCTTTAATTTTCATCCTATAAATGGTCTTTAACCCCAGAAAGAAAATCCAAATAGGAACAATCAATTTAATATTTATCAAACCCCTAATAAAATATAGTCCAAGATTCTAATAATATTTTGAATTCCCTGGTTCCATATAAACATCCCATATATGCAGCTGAAGATGTTCTTTTTTCTTTTTAATTGTAATATACAAAACCCTTTAATATATTACCTTACTCATAGTTTGCACTTAATCAATTTTTAATAATTTTTATTCCTTAAACACAATAAATATTATAATGTCAATTAGCCCTTGTCATATTCTTTTAAATGAACACTGTGTTGGAAGATTGAACTATTTGCTTTCTTAGATTTAACTCTATTTTTGGTGAAACTGGAAGTTGAATCCAGGACCTTCACACTGAGCTACTTCAACAGCTCGTTTTTATTTTTTTATTTTGAGACAGGGTCTTGCTAAATTGCTAATTTCTCAGGATGTGCTTGAGATTGCTACAACCTCCTAGAGTGCTCGGATGGCCCCACCATTCCCAGCTGGCTTCTTAGATATTTTCAGTTGTTGAAGGATCACCCACAGAGGGAGAGAAAGCACTTAGGGAAGAATCTCTCTGAAGAGGCTTTAGGTCTTTGCATCTTTAAGATTCTTTTCAGTGTTTTCACATTGCATGGAGTGGCTTTTGATTTTATACAATTAAGCACTCTACAACTTTTGCCATAATGCTCTTGCTTGTTAATCTAATAACTACCTAAATGCAAGCTATTTAGGATGGTTTTAAGGAGGTTCCACCAAGAGAAGAAAATAAAATATTGCTCTAAGACATCACATCACACTGGTGAAAATAAAGTTTCTGAAATTCATGAATAGTGACATCATAACAAACACTGTGATAACAAAGATTATGATGCTTTATGTTGATACAGAATAATTTCTGACATTTATTTTGTGATGTGATTTTCATAACTATCCTTGTGATTGGTGAGTAAATTAGGAAAAGCAGTGGGAAATGCACTTTAAGGTACTGAAGTTAAAAGTAGTACTTAAAGTATAAATTTGAGATACCTATGCTATATAACTGATTAAAGATGATATTAATCACTTCCTCATTGCTAGGGCAAAATATTGGACACATCTAACTTATAAGAGGTGAGAGTTATTTTGGATTGAACTTCAGTCCATGGTGGGCTGGCTCCAAGACAGAAATGTGGTGGTGGAGGGGCCTGGAGGAGGAAAACTGCTCACTTCATGGCAGTCAGGAAGCAGAGAATGAAAGGAAGAACTGGGGGTGAATATGTCCTCCAACTCTATAGCCCCAGTGACACACCTCTTCCTACCAGGCCCCACTTCCTAACAGCATATTTAGCTACCAGTTCATCAATTTACCAACCCACTGCTGAGTAGAGAACCTTCCAAAAGACCCAACTCTGAACATGTGAAGCTTTGGGCTGTTATTTTAGATCCAAACCAGAGCAAAGATTGAACAATTAGTTCTCAGCATGGCAACACTGTAGTTTTGTCCAGTGAGTTAGGGAAAAGTATTTAAGAAAGTTTTAGGAACTGGCAGATAATATACTATTGCAACTTGTACATAACTTAGAATCTAAAGTGAGTTTAAATAAAAATTCTATAATCTGAACTTACGTGACAGCACTCATAATATAGGCTATAGTTTTCATGTATAATTTAGTAAGCACATCAAAACTATGAGGTACCTCAGGCTGTCAAGAATTCATTTTATTCATGATGAGATATAATGCCAGTATATTTCATACTACCATGAAATATGTAAAGCCCTTCTTTTTCTCTTTCAATGTCTGACACACACACAAAAACCATGGAAAGTTTTAGTAGGAGGTCTTTGGATAAGAAACTATCGGCCTGGTTATGGTGGCACTTGCCTGAAATTCAAGCACTCTAGGAGGCTGAGTCACTAAATTGCTTAAGCTCTGTTCAGTCTCAAAACAAACATACAAAAGGGCTAAGGATTCTTCAAAAAAGAATAGAGAGAGAGAGAGAGAGGGTAGAAGGTAGGGAGAGAGAGAGAGAGAGAGAGAGCAAGAGAGAGAGAAACAGTAATATTAGCCTGGGATGTTTAGTTTCATCCTGAGAGCATCAAATAAAAATGTTAATTTGGAATGATTCCTTAAAAAGTGTTAAGTGGTTTGTAGAATTTATCTTGCTTAGTTTGCAAAAGGACCCTAGGAGGTAGACTTGGCATGTTTCTATAGGACAGTGTAGCATGCTGTTTATTAGCACACACTTCGTCCACATCCTCTAAGGAGCTACAGGCCAGCAGCTCAACATCCATGTGCTCAACTGTCTGGAAGAATGGCTGCTTCCTGCCAGTGACCGTTGGGTCAGCTGCTGGATCTGAGCTGCCTCTGAGGTGCACTGCACCACACCAAGCCCTGTTACCTTGTTTTGCAGGGATGGAGCCCATGCACAGAGAGATTATGCTTTTCTGCAAAATATTTTTATCTTTTAGTTTTTGATGATTGCCCTTATTGTGAAACAAAGGGAAGGGCTGATTCATGCAACAAAGAACAATGACAAATTAAGGAACTGTATTCAGATTAAGTGTATTTTCTAGAATCATTTGCTTAAGAAACATCTCCTACTTTATTTATTACAGTGATTGTTTGGGCTTGTTATGTCTCTGGAGAGCTAATGTTTAAATACACTAGCCAAAACAAAACAAAAACAAAAAACCAGTTCATTTGCATTTTCTACTTATGTTACAAAAAGGCTTTCCCTAATGATGACTGAAATCTGTGGTAACAAAGGCTGCTAGTACAAAGAGATTTCTGATACTTTTATCACTTGTTGTTGCTAGCTGTTATTAATCAAATAAAATACACCTTTTCCATTTCAATTCCAGTGTATACATAGTAATGAGGATGTCATTCCTTTTTAGGCTAATTCAAAATGAAATAACAATTTTGGAAAATTTGAATTACTAGCCAACAGCTTTATAAGACTTTGAGCTGACTCGGATTCCGGGCAGGGTATATCTTATGGTAATAAGCAATTGTATCTTTTAGAAAGTATGAGAATGCTTGATAATGAGGTGGGTGAGGGGCAGCAAAAGAGAGAGGGTTTTGTTCTTGTGTGGTGAGTGATGCAGTTTTATTTAAATTCTTATTTCCTCAGTTTCTGGACTCCTTAAACTTAGTCTCAACTTTTTACCTCTTCTCAACCTGTGACTCTGTCATGTCTAAAACTTTTAGTAGTTTTGTGTTGTACACATGAATGGCCAAGTAACATGTATATGTTGTATATCTTTACCATCACATACATGATAGAAGCCCATGCATTCAAATATGTGCATACACATGAGCACCACACTCAAAAAATAAATTTCTTTCAGTTGATCTTGAATCATGTATGAACTATTAGTAATTTTCACCTTAAAGAAATGATAAGTAATTGAAAAGTTCAGTGTTTAACCCTGTTTAACTATTGTACATTACATTCCTGTATGGAAGATTACATTGTACCCCATGAATATGTACAACTCTTATGCTTACTTTATCTGCTAAAAATGTAAAAATTAAATTTTATAAATGTGCAATGAAATAAATTTCATGAAAACAAAGGTAGTGAATACTAAAGAAATAATGTATAAAGGAAATAAATCACTCAATATAGTTGTAGGCTGTCATC
>RJWM01024459.1:0-30697 GCA_004363535.1 Dasyprocta punctata | reverse complement strand
CTTCCACTCATCCACCCATCCATCCACTCATCCACCCACCCATCCCATCCATCCACTCATCCATCCATCCATCTATCCATCCATTCACTTACCCTCCCACCCACCCATCCATCTACCCACATTCATCCACCCATCTACCCACCTATCTATCCACTTTCAATTCACCCATCCATCCACTCACCCAACTGCCATCTATCTGTCCATCCACCCATCCATTCATTCTTCCAACTCTTCTTGGAGTCCTGGGCCCAGCTGTGCCCCAGGCAGGGAGGGGGATTCCGGAAGATAGTGGAGTTATCACACCTGTGTCCAGTAGAAATCCAATGTGCACCATATGTGCAATTTAAAATTTAAAACTTCCCAGCAGCCCCATTAAAACCAGGTGAAATAAACTTAATATTTTATTTAGCCTGATGTAATAAAATCTTACCATGTCCAACGCAGTTGGCATAAAAGTTACTCATGAGGGATTTTGCATTCTTATTTTGGTCCCAAGTCCTTGAGACTCGGTGTGCGTTTAACCCTTCGAGCGCACACGCATTTGTCCTAATGCCTCTTGAGGGCTCCCAAGCCACGTGTGGTGAGCGGCTGTCGAATGGACGGTGCAGGACTGGGATGTTCTCGGGGCACCATGCGGGGAGCAGTGTGGGCTGATGGTGCAGGAGGTGCTGTGGGATCATGCGGGAGGGGGCAACTGATGGGGGAAGAGGCTGGGTGTCTTCCCAGAGGAGGCAGCATTCGAGCTGGGCACTGGAGGATGGAGAAGAGTTCTCCAGGTATGAAACAAGGAAAGGAAACTCTTCCAAGGGGATTCCTGGGTTGGTCTCAGGATGATCTCGGTCAGCCTGAAGAGATGGAGGGCCTTCCAGTGCTCCGGAGGAAGTGCAGTCTAAGTCACTGTTATTTCTGCCCCTGAGTCCAGCATCCAGGTTCTTCCCATCTCGTAGTGACAAGCTCTGGGCTCTGGAGGTTCAGCCATGTACAGCCACCGCTTTGGGGACATTTGCTGAGCTCCCGACCCACGTTGGGGGGTCCCAAGCACCTCGCTGGGATGTCACTAGGAGACCCACAGGCATCCACCTAGCCCGCGTCTGGGCCCAGCAGGAACCCGCACTCACCCACTGTCTCCTGTAGGTGGCGCCCTGGAGACTCCCAGAGACAGAGCTCCTGGGGAGCTTGCTGGGCTCATCCTGTTACTGGGGGGCGAGGCGCTCGCGGGTGGAAGGGCCACCAGCGTTGGGCTACATGGGCCAGGCCAGCACACATCCAACCCCTGGGTCAGGTGGATTTTCTGAGGTCACCCCGGCTGTCCCCAGTCACTGTGCAGGTCCCTGGGGGCTCTCAGGACCATGGCGTGCGCCCCCATGAGCGGCACAGTGGGATCACAAAGCTGTTCCCTCACGGGTCTGTCCCAGCCACCGCGGGCCTGCCTGCGTCTCCCGTGACGCCCGCTAAGCCTTGCACAGGGTTTCTAGGAGCTGCTGCACACGTCAGTGAAACCCACCGCGGCCGTCTCTGGGTGGGTGATGAGCCCTGGGGGTGGCCAGGGGTGTGGCCCTTCGCTCACCAGGCCTGGGCTTCCCCTTCTGTGCTGGGGTCCACGTTCTGCAGTTCCGAGCGACCTGGTCCCCCGCTCAGGTGGCCTCCTCTGCGCTCCAGGGTCAGGACGTGGTCCCGCTGGGGGCGGTCTTATTCCCTCTCACCGTGGAGGACTGAGGGCCTGCTCATGTCCTTGGAGCCCTGCAGGGCTCGAGCAGGGCCTGGCAAGTTTGGACACCTCCACCTAAGTCGGGGCAGGAGGAAGTCGCTCTGTTGGGACTGGCACAGTTCAGGGTCCCTGGGGGGGCCGGCTCCCCCCACTGTAACCCCCCATGCGGCCAGGAGTCAGGCTGCTGTGTGACCCGGCCGACCTGGGTAAAAGTCCTGGGCACCAACTCCGGCAGGTACCTCCATCTCCTCATTCACAACTGGGGACCATTTTGGGGTCCACATGGCTCCCCGGAGAGGACAGCTGGGAAGGGGCCCCCCCGGTCTCCCCCGACCCCCTCTGTGGGTTCTGCTCTGGTCTTCCCTACACGTGGAACAGCTGCAAGTGGAACTGCTTTGGACCTAGGGTGGCCCGAGGGCCCTAAGCCACGGCGTCAGCGTTGCTGTGCGGGGTCCCGACGGCAGGGGACATGAGATACCGCCACGGGCTGACAGTGCACCGAGTCCTGTTTCTCTCACAGCCTGGGCTCCATTTTCCAAACCCTCGCCATCTTTCCGAGACCTGGACACCAGTGGGGCCCTGAGAGTGTCAGGGGAGGGCCCCGGGGACCTGCTGGCTGAGCTGTGGTTCTGGGTCCTCTGCACATGGGAGGCCGATGGTGCAGGGCCCTGGACAGGAAGACCTGGCTGCCCAGAGGGCGGTGGGCCAGGGAGGTTTGCGCTCAGCCATCTCGGGTCAGGGGTCCCCCAAAGACAGCCACAGGGCCTTCTCCTACTGCCAGTGCCCCAGCGAGGCTCTGGCAGCGTCCAGGAGAGGCTGGGCGCAGGCCGGGCTCTGTGGGTGGCTCTCCCAGCGTGCCTGTGGCCCAACAGCTCTGGTCCAGCCTCCGGGCCTGGAGGCCCTCCCCTGGGAACTCCCAGTACCCTGGGCCTCCTTAAGGCTCCTTCTCCCGTGAGCCCCTGGGGCCACACCTGCCTCCAGGTGCGCTGGTCCAGCTGAGGTGTTCCCTGAGCCAGCACTGGACAGGGACAGATTTTAGTTAAAGTTCCCATCAGCGCTTGTGTCACCTTCGACAGGGAGGCTTGGGGTGCGGACACGGCTCCCCCACGGCCTCACGGTGAGCTGGGGGCCCAGGTCCATCTGAGCCCGGAGCCTGGTTTTGACCACACTGCCCTGCTCTTTCCTGGCTGTGACCTCTGCTCAGCGGCAGCCTGGGCCAGGCCTCAGCATCGAGGGCCGGGCTGTCCCTACAGCCTGTGTCCACACCCAGGGCGCGGGGTGCAGGGCGCAGGGCGCAGGCGATGGGGACCCGGCCGGAGCGGAGCGCAGGCTCAGGGCTGCGGATGTGGCTGCTCCCCGCCCCACTGCAGACGTGGCCGCCCCCACCCCGCCACGTCGCCACTTCCACCCCAGCCGGCAGGAAGCTGTGCTCTCGCTCTCTTTTTGTGAATTTTTGGAGGGCTGTTGTTGCAGGGAACATCTGGCCGGGGTCCAAGGAACATAATAAAAAGGCGAGGAGGGTTGGGGAGGAGGCGGGGGCGGGAGGTCGGGGAAACCATCTGACTTCGCTTCGCAGAGACAATCGCAGCGAGGCCGCCCCGCACTCCTCTGCGCCCCTTGCGCCCTCGCCCTCGCAGCTTCAGGCCGGCGCTGACGTCAGTGGGAAAATATGCAGCTGGGGATGGTTTGGTGACACACAACTTGAGATGCGTCCCAGGCCAGGGGAGCCGGGGGTTGCTCCCAGAAGGAGGAAGCAGAAATGGGGGTTGGGGCTCGGTGGTCCTTTCTTTTCCCCATGCCCCATTGCCACTCCGTCTCCCCTGGGGCTACACGTCCTCCCTCCGGTTCCTGTGCCTGGGGAGGGCTCTGGGGCACCAGGGGACACCGGGCTCCCGCCCTCAGGGTGGCCGATGTCAGCACAGGCCGGCAGCTCTGTGTCCCCTGCCCTGGGACGACTCAGCCAGGGCTGCAATGACAGGAGCAGATGTGGTCCTTGGCGTACACAAGAGGGTGCTGGCTCCTGTGCCTGGGGACCTAGGGTCCCAGAGATGAGTGCCCAGCCCCTGGGTGAGGGCCACAGCCTCCCGCCCCCGCAGGCCTGCCCTGGACCCCCGTCCCACCAGAGCCCAGGCAGCAGGCTCACCCGCCGCAGGGCAAGCCACCATCTTTGCCGACATGGGGCAGTCTGGACAGGTGACCCAGGCTCCAGACACCCGACATTTAGTCTGGGACCTGTGTCCTGAGTGAAATTAACCAGAGAAGCCTGTGACATGGGCCCAGTGAGCTGGCCTCTGCCCAGGGACTTGGGCTCACAGCGGAGCCTCAGCTCTCTGCCCCCCCATCCCCCCAGCAATCTCCTGCAGATGTTCAGGCCCAGCCAGAAGCCCCCCACAGCTCGGTGCCTCCCATGGGTGGGAGCTGTGGTCCCTGTGGGCACTGCCTCACCACGAGGCCTGCGCTGGCCACACAAGGGTGAAGGGAGGGGCTGCCGGTCTGTGGGGTGCAGGGACAGTGCGGGGCTGGCCTTGGGGCCCTGACCGTGATGAACTTGGCAGGGCAGAGCCTCCAGTGTCTGGCTGGGCTGCCGTGGACTGGGCCTCATGCCCTGGTGGTCCTGAAGGTATTTTTTCCGTGGAAAGTAGTTGCTGGCCCCTGCTGGCCAGGAGCTCCCTTCCCCTCCTGCTGCTGGCTGGCCTGGATAGGGGCCAGGCTGGATCCCACTGGCCTGGGATGGGGGCAGGCACAGAAAATCGAGTTTGGGGCCCATGTTGCCTGAAAGGGGTCTGCACCTAGCTGGGGTCACCCTAATACTTATCAAGGGGAAGGAGTGGGTGACTCAGAGGTGGCATGAACTTGGTCCTGGACCCTGCTGAGCTGCTGGGCCCTTGGTCTAGGACCCCAGCCGAGGGTGGGGAGGCACCCATCTGCCCCATGTCCCTGCCAGACCTCTGCTGGGACCCCCTCGTGGCCAGTCAGAGGCCCCTGGAGACCTCAAAGGTCTGCCCCCAGCATGAGCTGACACTAGTGTCTGGACCCCAAGGATGCTTTGCAGATGGGACCGAGCTGTTGGGGGCTACCAAGGTGACACGCGGCCTGGTGTCAGTGGGAAAGCCCAGTGGGGGCCTCCCCTCTTTCTGCTTCCCCTGAGGCTTGGGAGGGGGTGGGAAAGAAGTAGCAGAGAAGTGGGATCGGGCTGGACAGGCCCTGAGGGACTGTCCCCATGAGGCAGGGGGACTGTCCTTGATATGACCCCTTCTCCAAGAAGCCCGCCCGAACCTGCCTGCCTGCCTGAGTGTTTTTCTGCCTTGGAGGACTCTGCTGTGTGCTGCTCCTCCGGTCTGACTGCGTGTCCTCCCTGTCCTCACAAACAGGGGCCTCCTGTCCCCAGACACTGCTGCGGCTGCGCCCGCCCTCCCTAGGGCCTGGCTGGACACCTGCTGTCATGCAGTAGGCCCTGTCAACTGTGTAAGGGCAGCTGGTCCACCCCTGCATGGTCACTGCTCCTGGAAGACGCTCTCCAGGTGGTGGGCATGTCGACCTCAAGGTCCCTGTCACTAGAACCAAGCTGGGGCTGCAGCAGGGACTGATCCCAGCCCAGGGGTACAGAAAGACACATACACCTCACCTCCATGCAAGCTATGAGGCCAGCCCTAGGAGCTTTGGCACCTACTCCCCGGCATAGAGTGGGGCATGATGGTCTCCTGGGGTCCCAGGTCTGAGAGACTGGCCTGGTGCAAATGGCACAGGGAAGATGTTGGTAACGAAGGTCACACAGCTGGTTATCAGCAGAGTCCTGATTGGAGCCTGCCTGGACTTGCTTCTCTGCCTGGGAGAGCTCAGCACAGACCCGTGTGTGTGTGTGTGTGTGTGTGTGTGTGTGTGTGTGTGTGTGTGCATGCACGTATGTGTGTGTGTGTGTATGTGTGTGCATTTGCATATGAGAAAGAACCTTTTGCAGGTGACTTCCATGATAGACGACAGTGCCCCTGCTTGGTGGCCTTCTGAGGTTCAGCCCTTCTGCTCCTGATGCTCATCTTTCCAGTGTTTCCCAGGCGCTCTCCGCCTCCCAGAGCGCCCCAGGGCACACCCACCCATGACGCTCTGTCTCCCACAGCTCACTCCCCCACTCCTGAGCTCCAGCCACTTCTCAGGACATCCTGTGTGGCGCTCCCTGTCCTTCCTAATGGTGTCGTTGCCCTCCAGGGCCTGTGTGTTACCTGCATAACTCTGCGGCCTCCCTGTTATTCCCAGGTGGGTCTCCCCCTGGGAGATTCTGCAAGAATCTGTTCCAGAGTTTTAGAAGGGGAGTCTCCGGGTTTGAGCCTTTGAGATCTTAATTTCAACCAGGCCAATGGGATTGGGACCTCTGAGGAGGACGGGGAGACACACTGGGTCCCTGGCTGCTCTTCTCCAGGCGCGAATCACTTCCGGTGAGAAGGACCGGGCATCTACCTCCTTCCCAGAGCTGTCACCAGCAGAAGGCTCTGTCCACACCCTTCCTGGGAAACTGTGAGCACAAGGATGCCAGGGTGGGAGGCGGTCAAAGGAGTCTGCCACTGTTGTGGGATGGAAGGTTCTGGAAGGTCTTGGCTGGACAGATAGCACTCTCTCTGGGCAGGCATTTCTGCTGCAGAGTGATTAGACCTGTCCTAGACAGCAGTCATCAGCAGGTGGCCCTTATGCGACAGCCACCTGTACTTTGTCAGCATGCCCTCTTGCCATCTGGGGCCAGGAGTGTCTGAGGCGGTGGGTGAGGGCTGGCCCGAGGGAAGCCATGGCTGCTGATCGGGCTGGCTCCTCCTCCTCCCTGGGCTGGAACTTCTGACCAGGCTTCTGTTGGACTGAGGCCATGCCACCATTGTTCACATTGTCTCCTTTGAGGGACCCCAGGAGTCCTAGAGGATGCTGAGACCCCACTTCCCAGCTCCTGCCATGGTGTCCACAGCAGGAAGAAGGACCTGCCTTGTGCCGCTGGGCGCCCAACAGAAAGAAATACTGTGTCGGGTGCCACGTAGCTGCCCAGGCCTGAGACCTTGAGGACGGTGCCACCTTCCTGCTTTGGGTCTTTGTTGGTTCTCTGTCTTGATGTCCCAAACCACCCCAATGGACGGGCTGAAAATGGCCCCAAGTGGTGGAGGGTTCTTTTGCTCAGTTTGGATAGAAACTATCCATTGGCAAACTGCAACTCCCTAAATGTTAGCAGCTCTGTGTGCTGAGTGCCAGTAGCTCTCAGGCCTCAGTGTCACAGCTCTGGACTTGCAGTGCCAGAACCGCTTAGCTCTTGGGGGTACGGATCTTCAGGCTCCCAGCCACCCCATCAGTCACGGCTGACAACCTGTTGGTGACTTTCCAGTGCTCTTTCGTGGCTTCAGTGCCTGCTCCAGGGCCCTGTGCTGGTCTCTGCAGGTCCTTGCAGGTCACAACTGGTCTCTAGGTGACCACAGGTCTCTGTCTGTCCCTGCTGGTCACTGCCGAACTCTGCTGGTCTTAGCTTTTTGCTGCTCTGGCGCTTTGTGGAACCCTCTGGGGCTGGCACTCGCCCCCAGCTTTGCTGGCTCCTCTGAGTGCATCCTCAGGGAATCTCGAGCAGGTGACAGGACCACCCGAGCTGGGCCTTAGGGGACCCATGCGCCAAGCAAGCTGCCCTGGCCTGACCTGAGGCATGAGGACCACTGTGAAGCAGTGGCCAGTTTCTTGCATTTCACCGACCTGTTGGGAACTTTCGGAGTAGTGACCAAAAGAAGTAGGGTCACCTGAAGTCTCCACCGGAAGTCACCTGGGATAGGTCTGCCTTTCAGGCTTGCTGCTGCCCAGGCGAGTGTCTGCAGAGTGGCATGTCTCAGCTGTCCTGGTGACAGTCGGCTGAAGCTGCTGCTTGATCCACAGATCTCAGGCTTCCACAGCTGAGGTCATGGACGCCACTGCCTCTGCGGAGCCCCCAGGAGGGCCCGCCATGCTGCTGATGACCACTGGCCTGTGGGGATCTGCGGGGTACAGCAGCGGCTCCCGGCCCCTCCCCAATCTTTGCCCGGATGAGTGAGATCTTCTGGCTGCTCTGTGTCCAGTCTGTGGCTCCTGTCCATGCAGCCTAGACCATGGCCACTGAAGCAACGAGAGAAGTGGCAGGAAGACAGGAAGATGCAGGAACCGGTCACTGTGCCATCCTGGGCACAGCAATGGGAGGGAGGTGGCTGTCGGCGAGACCGTGTCCCCGCCCGCAGAGGAAAGGAAGAGATGGGTCTTGCTTTTCTCTGTCTCAAAAATAGCAGTTCCTGCCACCCACAGCCTCTGTAGCTCAGGATTTGGGAAGCAGTGCAGCCGGAGTGTTCGAGGTCTCCATGAGGCTGCAGGCAGAGGCGGCCCCCACGGTGCTCACTGTGTGGACATCCAGCTGGCCACAGTGGACACCGCAGTGCCATTGCGAAACCAGCCAGGGAGTCACACACGGTCACCTCCACAGAGCTCCTGTGCAGAGGCCCTGTGGTCCGGTCTCGTGGTCCATTTCCCTCCACGCCCAGCTCCCCTCCCGATGGGAGCGCGGTGCGTGCTTTCGGGGCGATGAGGAATTCCAGAAGCACCAGTTCCTTTGCTGACTCAGATCTGTGTCCTGCAGCCTCTGTACTCCTTGAGTTCCCTGCATGTGTCCTGGGGGTCCCCTGGGGGTCCCCTGGGGGTCCCCTGGGGGTCAGTGTCCCTGCATGGTGCCTGAGGAGAGGGGTCCGGGAGGCTCAGAGGGGCTCAGGGTGTCTGCAGAGCGGGTCCCCGCACACCCTGCATGTGTCCTGGGGGTCCCCTGGGGGTCCCCTGGGGGTCAGTGTCCCTGCATGGTGCCTGAGGAGAGGGGTCCGGGAGGCTCAGAGGGGCTCAGGGTGTCTGCAGAGCGGGTCCCCGCACACACTCAGTTCTGCGGGCCGGGGCCTGTCTGAACAGTTCCACTGTGCTGGCTTCGCTTGGGGTTCAAGGCTTTGGCACAGCCAGGGGCGACAGGGAGGCCCCGCCGAGCTCTGGGACAGGTGCCCAGGTCTGCGGGTGAGTGCGGGGTGGGGACGCGGCCTCTGTCCTCCTCTTGCTGTCTGTTCCCTTCGCAGCCACCTGCCCCAAGGCCCATCGCTGCCTGGCCAGAACAGTGGCCTCAGCACCGTCAGCATCCCTTTTTGGCCGTGTCGCCCCTGCTGAGAGCCCGGGCCGACCTCCCCTGACCTCGGCACACCCTGCGTGTGAACCCTCCACCGGCTTCTTCCCAGGACTCCCGCTTGTCCTCCCTCAGGGCACAGCCAGGCCCCTGGACCCCGGCTGGGTCAGGGCCCCCCGCTCCGTCCCTTGGTGCAGCCATGCATTGTCCCCATCACCACGGGACCAAAACTACCATGAGGGCTCCCGGAGTCTCTGCTCCGGGCGTGGAGGACAGGCCAGTGGACTGCCCAGCAAGCCACGTGAGTGCAGACGAGACGCCCGTCGGCCTCAGGGTCAGCGGGGTGGCCTGTTCGTCCCAGGCCCATAGCCTCTCTCGGGGGGAGCCCGCTTCAGGCATTCTGCAGGTGAACACTCTACACGGGAGGCTGGGGGCGGTGACAACGCTCTGCGCCCCTCCTGGAGCGCAGGGAGCCCTAAGGCTGAGGGAAGCAGAGGCTGAGCCCCCCGGAGCTCCTGGCTGTGTCTCGCCTGCGAGGACCTGACAGCCCCAGGTGGGCCTGTGTGGGGGACGCCGTGGGGCTCCCGGGCAGGAGGCGCCGCTGTGCTCCTGGGTTAGTGTCCCTGGCTCCTGCTCTGCCCTGGAGGTCCCCACAAAGGCGCCTCCTGGTCCCCAGCTTCATCCTGGGTGGCCTGTGGGCTGGGCACCCACATCTGTCAGGCCGGCAGCTGGAAGGGCGCTCACCCTGCAGCCCGAGGGGTGTCTGCGACCCCAGGGATGGCGGAAGGGAGGTGGGTCCTGGGGATCCTGCAGCTGTTGACCTTTGACTTCCCCATCTGTACCCCAGGGTTCCAGACCCCCCCACAGCCTTTCAGGGTCAGCGTGGCCTGTGAGAGAGGAAAGCAAGGAACCTGGTGCCGGCACCTGGAGACACGTGGTGACAGCTGGCACCTGCCCTGCCAGGACTGCGCTCCTTGTTGCTGCCCCGGAGTCCCGCGCGGCCGCCCTGCCTTCAAAGGGTGGGTGTGTGCTGGGGACGGGCTCCTAGGCACCCTGAGCTCTCCAGGCCTCCCTGGGTCCCTCTCCTCAGGCACCACACAAGGACGCTGAGCCCAAAGGGATCCCCAGGGCACATGCAGGGGACCCGAGGGGCCGGAGGCCGCAGGACCCGGATGTGTGTCAGCAAAGGCGCCTGCGTTTCTGAAATCCTTATCTCCCCCAAAGCAGGGCTTCCCGGAGGAACGCGAAGCATGTGGCCGTCAGCGCCCTGCCCGGGAACAGCAGGGAAGATGCGCTTATCGCAGAGATAAGGAGTCCTGGCCTCCCCAGGCAGACCTGCACGCCCATCCTCTCCCTGCCAGGTTCCCGGGGGCCCAGGCCACTTCCAAAACCACTGGTTTACCTGTCAGTGCCCCCCCAGCCCTGGACCCGACTGCCCTCCAGGGTCACATCTTCTGTGAACTCCCATGGGCTTACTGGCATGAAAAACACTTTCTCTCGTTCGTGTCTCCTCCAGTTAATTTGCAGACCCCACTCACTTAACCTAACAGGGTGAACAGCACGTTTTTGCTCCCCGACAGGAGCTCTCCCTGGAGCCCCGCCCCTGAGGGGCTGTGAAGGGGGAGGAGATATATCTGCTCCTGCCCACTGCACCCCTTCCACTGTACCCCAGGCGGCCTGGTCCCCACCTCCATCTGGTGAACTCCTACTCACCCGTCTGCACCCTGCATAGGTGCTTCCTCTATTGTAGAATGTGCTGCTGGTTTTTGTTGCCCTGCACAAATTGGGCCCAGTCAGCTCTCGGAGGCTGTGCCACAGCACTCGAGATAAACAGCTTTAAAGGAGAAGAGGTTTATTTTGGTCATGGCCACCGGTCCAGCTGCTGTTGGTAGCACACCACAGCAGGGGGTGCGGGGTAGAGGAACTGCGTGGCAGGGGAAGGGTCTGGAGCCCGGAAGGGGTGGCCCTGTGACTCACTTCCTCCCACCTGGCCCCCCTGCGAGGGCCCCGCCCTGTCCCGATAGTAGCGTCGCCGGGAGGAGGCTGCCGCACAGGCTCCTGGGATGTTCAGGATACAAACCGCAGCAGAGGCAGTGTGGCCTCACCAGAGCCCCGGCCGGGGTGGCACACGGGGCCCCGCAATCTGGGGTCCCTGTGGGCGCCGTGAGGGTGACCCTGCCCCAGCTGCTGCTAGTGGAGACCACGGCGAGCTCCCCCTCCTCCACACTGGGCCTGGGCCCACACCGGCTGCCCCAACGCCCCTGGCCCTGGAAATACCGCCCAGGTCACAGCTCCACGGAGTCGTGGGGTCACAGACTTGGAGGTTTCCCCAGGTGGGGCTGAGGGCAGAAGAGGGCTTGGAAGGCTCAGGTGGCCTCTCTGTCCCCGGCCCCCACGTTTGCATCTGAGAGGGGAGAGGCGGCCAGGCCTCGGGTGGGTGGCCCCTGGGAGCCACAGACCAGGTCGGGGAGGGACCGGAGCCCCTTGGGGGCAGGATGCTCGGGCAGGTTCGCCTCATGTCAGGATGACTCGGGCGTTGCCCAAACAAGGTTCAAACGTCTCAAGGCTGTGCAGCCGCTGCTCCTCTGTGGAATCCGGGCTGAGTCCCGGTGTGGGGGAGGCAGGGTCTGGCAGGAGGGGGAGGAGGGACTCCCGTGATCCCTAGGAGTCGGAGTCCATCCCGTCTGAACCCCTGGCCCCCCAGACTTCAGACCACAGACTTCTCTTCTCGTCCACCCAGGGCACCCGGGCAGCGGGGCCCTCGTCTCTCAGCCGGTGGCCGAGGCAGAGCGGGTTGGCTAGGTCCGCCCTGGCGTGGGAGCCTGGCTGGAGGGAGCCGGGGTACGTAGGGTTTCAGGGGAGCCGCGGGAAGCACGAAGCCCCCAGGTTCCTTCTGGGAACGGCCCTCCTGAGCAGGGGTCCCGTGGGGCCATGGGGTCTGGACTGTGGGGACCCCGCATTGTGCCTGTCACTCGCCCTGGTGGCAGCCGTGCTGGTGACATCCCTGGCCTCCCTGTGGCCACCGTCCTGGGAGTTGGGCCATGTGGGATATGAACGCGGGGGTCTCCGTGAACAGGGGTCCCCCTGCTCAGGCAGCACTGTGGCCTCAGCTCCCAAAGGGCCAAGGAGCTTAGCCCCACCTCCAAGCCCCGGTGGCGGAGGGTCCAGCTTGTCCTGTCCCCTGTGCCAGTGCCTGGAGGTCCACGGCCCAGGGAGAACCCGGCCCCGCCCTGGCCTCTGCACCCGAACTGGAACCCCAGGGACTTGGCCCAACCCACTGCTCCCCGTCCATTGCCAGCTTTTCTGGGAAAGGCCTGGGGGCCCGCGGTCCCCTTTGAAGGGACAGAGGTCAAGGCCACAGCTGGCCACCTGTGGGCCCCGAGCCAACTCACTGCACTCAGGCCCGGCACCGCGGCTCCCGGGCTCCTGGTACGGCCCCGGGGTCCCACCCTGGCCGCAGGTAGGAGGGAGGCAGATCCTGAGGCTCGTAGCCCAGGGAGGGGCAGCGCCGGCCTCTCCTTGTCCTGTGGCCCAGGCAGGGGGTGCAGTGCCCAGCACCTCACTTCCCTGGAGTCTCCCTCCCTGTTCCGGTCAGGGCCTCTCAGGGGTTCCTCAGTCTCATGGCCGGCGTGGTGGGCATTTTGCTTAATGATGCTTTGGAGTTCAGCTGACTCGACAGAGTGTCCGAGTCCGTGCTGATTCAGTCTTCTAGAAGCACACGGTGTCGCCCCCTGGGCCTCCTGGCTCCGGGGTTCTCCAGCGGGCACTGTCCTGGCCAGAGAAGCTACTGCGTGGGCAGTGGGTGAGGGTGGTCAGGGCCGTTGGAGGCCGCAGGCTAGCAAGTGTCCTGGGGACACAGGGTGGTCCGCCTTCCCCTGGGCCCTCCTACCCTTGGTCTCCCTGCCTGGTAGGAGCATCCCCCCAATCCCTGCAGATGGACTGTGGGGGCAGGGCAGGATCTCCTGAGAGCAGCCTCCTGCCCTGCACGGTGGCAGAGGCCCCTGGAGTTCATCTCGCCCTGCCGTCCTGCCCCGCTGTGCTGCGGCTGGGGCACAGGGGACTGACCCAAGCAGATGGCCTCACAGAGGTCACAGTAGACAGTGGACATCTCTGAGGGGAGAGGACCAAAAATTCGACAGCGAGACACTGCAGGGGGTCCAGCAGGGGCCTCTCCAGGAAAGCTGTTGGCGGGTGGGAACGGGGGACTCAGCCTGGCACCAGGCACCCCACGTGGAAGCTACCTGTCTTTGCCCAGGCCATGCAGGGCCCCGAGGCAGCTGCTACCACCTGCCCTGCCACCGGCCGGCCCTGGGTGGGGCAGTCTGGCCGGGTGTTGGTCTGGTCCCCTCCTCCCTGACTCTTCGGCCCGTGCTCCTCCAGTGGACCGCGAATGACCAGCCCGGGCTGGCCTGTGTCGCCGCCTCTGCCGGAGTGGTCCCCGGGCCCATCTTTGCTCTCCTGTTCTCCTCTGCTGGACCTTCTCTGGTGGCCCCTTGGGGTGCCACCCACCCCTCGTCCATTGCTCTGGTCATCGCTGGACCCCAAGGTAGAGGCAGTGTCTGTTTTGTGCCCAGCTGCTTCCCTGGTGTCCAGTGTCCCCACCCTGGCTGGCCCCTGGGGACCCGCCTCCCTGCTGTCCTCGGGAAGGGGACCAGGAAGTGGGGTCTTCCCAGGGACCCCAGCCTGTGGAGGAGGGGCAGTCTGGAAGTTGCCACGTGGACGCCTCCTTGGTCCCTTCCTCCGCAGCTTCCGGACATGACCTTCACTCCTCCCTTTCTGGGCTGCTTCCCGGGAGGCGGGCGGGCGGCCGAGGAGGAGGAGGAGGGGGGACTCTGGCCGGGAGCGGCTCGCAGTGGGTCTTCCCACCCCCAGGGGGTGCTGGGGCTCACATGGGGGCCCCCGGTGTGGCCTGTGCCCCTCTGTCCGCCCCACTCCTGCTCCCGGTCTCCAGCCTGAATAGGCTGCACCCTGCTCTTCTCACCCCAAAGCCCAGAGCGCCTGGGTTGGCCATGGTGAGCCAGGATTGGGAGTGCAGCCGGGGCCTGAGCTTCCAGCCCCACACATCCTGAGGTGCGGTCCCTGGAACCCAGGCTCCCAGACCCGAGGAGAGTCTGAGGGGGCAGGGTCCCAGCCTGGGCACCCGCACTCCTGCCTGTGCCTCAGTGCTCCTGCCTGCGTGGTGGACGGTGAGGGCTTGGCCTGCCTGGCATGATGCTGCTAGAAGCTTCTCCAGCACTTCCGCCTCCCTGGAGCTTTCGGGGGGTCCTAGGAGGGTCTAACTGTGGGCCTGGGGCCTGGCGCGAAGACCCCAGTGGCCCAGCCCCTGGCAGAATACGGTGCAGGCAGTGAGACCTGTGGGGGTGCCCTGGAGCCCTGGAGGGAGGGTGAGGACAGGGTGTCACCCCGTGTCCTCTGCCACCACCCTGGGTGTTCCCTGGACACAGGCCGTGCGTGTTCCGTCGGGGCTGAGCGGGGGCCGGGACACCTCCGCTGGCCGGGGAGGGTTTATTTTGGAAATGCAGAAGCCAGGCAGACGGTGTCCGTGGCACTGGGGGGTCACAACAGCTGCGACGTCCGTGCAAAAGTGCTTTCAGGGCTCCTCGCCAGGAACACTGGTAGCAGCTGCTCTACCAGCACTGGGCTCTTCAGGCAGCCCAGGCCCCGCCCGGCTCACGCGGATCAGGGAAACCTTTGTCCTGTGAAGGACGAGGGCCGGCGGGGGTCCCTGGGGTCCTTGTTAGGCCCTTTCCCTATAGGTGGCCCTGCCGAGGATCCTGGGGGCTGCACTGTGGCCTGCACTGTGGCCCTGCCCAGGGGCCCGTCCAAGTCATGCACGTCCCCATGCAGCTCCGTGACCCTGGTCCCTGGCTCCAGCACCCCGGGGACCCACTCACAAGTGCACAACCCCCGTGGTGGCGCTGCCTCGGTCTCTCCACTGAGTGAGTCCCCTCCTCTCCCCTCAGCCATGCTGTGGTGTCACCCTTGGTAAGGTGGCAGGGGAGTGGGACTCGCAGGGACATGGATCGTGTCTGTGGATCTGAGGACTCCGGGGGCACTGGAAGGGAAAGTTCTCCCACACTTCCGTGTCATGTCATGGCTCCAGGGTCCCTAACCAGACCTGGCAGCTGGACACGCTGCTCTCTGAGGCCCAGAGCCCTGCCCCTGGGACCCTCCCTGATTTCCCAGTCTTCCCCTGGTCCCGGCGTCGGACCTTTCCCAGTGTGTGAGGTGCTGAGCACGGGGCACCGTGTCTCAGGCATGGGCAGAGAGCTGCTGAGCTGGAGTTGGGGCGCTCTGGGTGAGGGGTCTGGGTGACCAGGTCCGAGGGCTCCCCTTGGAGTGTGGCCCAGGGTCTTGTGAGAGGGCCCGCGGCAAGCACCTCCTCCTGCTCCTCTGTTGCGTGGGAACCCAAGGATCCACTTCTCCCCGCCTTTGGGACAGGCCTCCCGGACACCTTGCCTGCCGGGCTCAGTCTTGGTGCCCCAGAGTGGGCTTCTGTGCTGTGTATGTGACCTGGGCTGTGACGTGTTGTTACGCAGCATGAGCAGACTAAGCCAGAGGGGTGGAGACAGGCAGGGTTGAGTGGCAGGTCGTGCAGGCCACTCATCCAGCCCTCAGGGGAGCCTTGAGGTCCCTGTCCCGCATTACACACTGCCCCCCATGAGTGTTCTGTGTCACCCCACAATGGCTGGGCCTTCTACCTCTCTGTACTACCACAGTGTGTGAGAAAGGCCACACCCAGGCTGACCAGAAGGAGCTGACTCCCCACGTGGCCAGGCAGGGAAATCTGGGGGGCACCTGGGCCTTCCCCAGCAGCTCCTGCAGAGGTGTGAGGACTCAGTTTCTCTGGAAGGTGCACTCCCCACTCTCAGTTTAAAGATCCTGGGACTGGGGTGCTGCCCAGGGACCCACCGGCTTGGGGCCTGGATTTCTGTGTCCTGTTTCATCTTCCATTGGCACCCATGGGGGGTAACTTGGCTCTGACCCCGGTCCCTGGGTTGGGCTTGCCAACAACCACAGGAAGTGGGGGGCTCTGACTGCTATAGGAGGGTCCTACCAAGCCCTGGTGGCTTAGGGTGGGGTTCAAGAGGTCCCCTGCCCACTTGCCTGGCCCCCTGGTGCTGTTGCAGATGGTGTCTCCAAGGGTCCAGATGTCCTTTCCAGCCCTGAAGGTGGAAGGTGGCTTCTTGCCGTGGCCTGCTCAGCGTGGTGGAGGTGACAGGAAGGTCCCAGAGGCTGGAGAAGAAGACCTGGGCTCCTGGGGTGTTCTCTGCTGAGGGTGGCAGCTGTGACCACCTCGGGAGGGCGGGACCAGGGCAGTGGTGGACACAGCAAGGCGCGTGGCCCGGGTGTCTGGGCTGGAGCCCCTCGCCCCTGTCCTGGCCCTGTCACTGGCTCCCCAGGCTTCCCTGCTGTCTTGTCCTGTCTGTGTGGCCCTCACCGGCCCTTTCCTCCCAGGACTCTCTCTCTCTCTCTCACCGTCTCCCTCACTCTCCATCTCTTTCTCCTTATCTCTCTGTTTGTCTCTGTCTCCCTGTGTCTCTCCCTGTCTCTGTCTCTCTCCCACCGCGTGGGGGTGCAGTGGGGAGGCAGTTGTGCGGGGCAGGCCCGGTCCCTCACCAGTGTTCAGAGCCTTGGCCCTGGCCGTGGGCTGGGAGCAGATGGAACAGCATAGGAGCCATCTGACTTTCCAGGCGAGGCAGACTCCGGCGGTCTGTCCATCCGCGCGCGCGGAGCCGGGGTGACGCTGTCAGCTGTCGGTGCGTGGCTAAGGTGGCCAGCGATGACCCCTGGGGCTGTGGCCCTTGGAGCTGAGCGTGAGCTCCCGTGATGGCCTGAGGTTTGGGCGCAGGGACCGGGGCTGCCCTCTCCCTGTACCAGGGCTCCAATCCTGCGCTCAGGTGGCTCTGGGCTGGTGACGCCGTCGCTCTGTCCACTGGGCTGGAGCCACAGTGCTCTCCAGTGCCCGGCAGTGCCGTGTACCTCCAGAACGATCCTTTATTTTATCAAGATGCCTCCTCGTGGCAGTCCTTCTGCACACGTGTGATCGCCTGCTCCCCAGGGCTTCGTCCCAGGGCCCAGATGGGAGGGGGAGGGGATGGACACAGAGTCCTCGGGCTTCTGTGCGCTGTCGCCTGCCCTTGGTCCCTGGATGGGATCTGTGGGCCAGCCGTCCCCATCAGAGCCAGCAGGTGGGTGGGTGGGGGTCACCATTGTGCAATGTCATCGCGGAGTTATGTTCCTTTCTCTGTTCTAGGAATTTAAAGTCAGCTGCACTCAAAGGGAGGGGTGATAACCTGGGTAGGGCGGCACGCGCCTGTAATCCCAGCTCCTTAGGATTGCAAGACCCAGGCCAGCCTGGGAACCTTGGTGAGACCCTGCGTTACAAAACAAGCAGCTGGGGACGCAGCTCAGCAAACCCTGGGTCTGCTCCCTAGTATCGAAGTGGAGAGGAAAAGAGGGGATTACAAGTGTGAATTCCAGGAGGCTTGGATCATGCAGGCCCCCGTAGAATCTGTCAAGTTGGTGCTCGGGCCCCATGATTCATGTTCTCCTGCATGCGAAGCACATCTGTCCTTCTCAAGGGCCTCGCGGTGCCTTTCCATGGCAGTGTCTGCTCAGAATTCGGAAACTTGTCATCCAAGTGGGGCTTGGCGATGGGGAGAGCCGGGATCCGTGGGCTCCCTTCTCCCAGAATGTGTAGCGGAGGGGACGCGGAGGACATGGGGCACAGAGGAGTCCTGGCCGCAGTGATACGAGACCCCGCCGTGGGGTGGGGACCCTGTGACAGCAGCTGTGTTCGTGAGGGATCCTCTGGGCTGGCTTCGCCCTCTGGGGTCACAGTTCTGGGGTCCCGTCTCATCCCTCGTCATGCAGCCCTGCAGATGAGCCACCCAGAAACTGCATCCCAGGGCCCCTGGAGGTGGTGGGGGGAACCAGAGGCTCCCGGCACACGTGTCCCCTCTTCCCTGGCCAAGGTGGCTGGCACGCTCAGCCTCGGTTCACCTGGCGCAGCCCTGGGCCACGAGGGCTCTTGGTGGCTTCCTCTGCCCTCGGGGAGTCCGTGCCTTGTCCGTGCTCAGTCAGGGCCACTGCTTGGCTGGGTCCACTGCCATTGGGTGACGCTCAGGGCTCCCCAAACCACCCGCTTTGGGTTCCTTTTCTCCAGCAATCCGCCTTCAGTGGATCTGTTTCCCTTTGCTGGTTTTTATGATCCTCAGTGCCCAGTCAAATGGCCCCTGCGCCCCAAACCCATGAGCTCAGTGGAGGTCACGCCATGTGTGTCACCCCGCGTGCTCTGCTCTTTTTATAACTGCCAGCGGCGGCCACTCGACCCAGCCCCTGTCCCTGAGTGCCAGTGTCCCCTTCCTCCCCTCCAGGAACGTGCTCCTCGTTCCTCACGCCTTGGCCTGCTCTGGCAGTGACCCAGGAGCTCAGTTCCCTGGCTGCTCTGCTCCGGGTGGTGGGGTTCCCGCCAGGCTCCTCAGGGTCCCCCCCACGCTCCTTGGAGTTCCCACCACACTCCTCAGGGTCTCTGTCATGCTCCTTGGGGTTCCCGCCACGCTCCTTGGCGACCCTGCCACACTCCTTGGGGTCCCCCCAACGCTTCTCGAGGTCCCAACGCTTCTTGAGGTTCCCTCCTCTGCTCCCGCTGGCTCTGAAGTTGCTCTCACATGTCCAGGGCTGGGCTAAATAGTCTTTATCTGAGAATCCAAAATCTGAATTGTTGCCAGTCTGGGACTTTCTGAGCACCAGCTCAGTGCTGCAAAGTTCACATTTTCAGATTAAGGGTGGTAAAGTCCATGCAAGTTCTCTGAAATCCAAAAAACTCTGAATTTCAAAGCCCTTCCGGTCCTGAGCTTGTCAGACAAGAGGAGCTCAGCCTGTCTGGACGGCGCCCACTGCAGCAGTGACCCGGCCCGTCAGTCACCCAGGGCTGCGGAGTCGAGTCTCGGCGCCATCCATGTGTGATCACACTGCTTCCGGGGGCCAGGACTCCTGTTTCAGGGACACTGAGGCTCCCACCGGGTGCCAGTCGGGTGCCAGCCGGGCTGTGATCACAGTGCAGGCCCGGCCAGCTGGGAAGGATGCGCTCCCGAGTGCGCTTGCTGCTGGTAGAATCTGGTTCCGCGGGCTGTGAGCCAGCGCCGTTTTATGCAAAGCTAGCCTTTAGCTCAGGGGCGCTCTCTCTGCCTACGTCCGTCCGTTGGTGAATCCTGCCAGTCTTGGGAAGCCGCAGCCCTGGGGTCTGGGAGGTGAGGGTTTGGAGTCTTAACTCTGTTCATCATTTTCATTGGCCTCAGGTCCCACTGTCCTCTTCCTCCCTGTCCTGCCGCCTCCAGGAACTTCCTTCCTTAGGCTCCCGTAGGAGTCGGTGAGGGGGACACGGGCAGGCAGCCCCGGGAAGTGATGGCACACGTGCCGGGCGCTCCCTGCCTGCCGGGTCCTGGTGGAGGCTGCCTGTGTCAGAGACTCCGTGTCCCCCAGGCGGAGATGGCTCCGGGGGCGTCCTTGGCAGCTCCTTGCACTGCAGCCTAGGGCGGCACCCTGAGTCCTGCAGGCTCTGACCCCTCCACTGGCGCCTGGGCTGGCCACGGAAGCCCCCCGAATGCCCTGGACGTCTCCTGGTTATGCGATGTCACCGCATGAGGTGACTAGAAACATATTCCTTGTTGCAAATGTTGTGGTTTGGCCCCTTGGGGTGGACAGGATCGGAACGGCCGCCACGAGGATGCCTCTGCCTCCCCCTCGCCTGTAGCATGCCAGCCTCGCGGCCTCGCTGAGGGCCCAGGTGGGCATTGTGAGATTCCATAGACCCTGCCTCAGCCTCCAGGGGAGAGAAACTGAGGCCCAGGGAGAGGAGCAAGAGGGAGCAGAGGTTGCATGGTCCCAGGGCGGGGTGGGCTTGGGGTCTCCTTACAGGCCTGGGCCTCACTGTTGCCGTGACAGAAGTGGGAGAGAATCCAAGGGGAGGGAACAAGGGCCACTGTCAGGTGACCTCTGCTGGCACGAGGATGAGCCCAGCCAAGGTGGCTGGGAGGCATCACCCCAGTTCTGGGACTCTGTCCACTGGGAGGGCGACTGGCCCCTCCCGCTCCTACTCAGGGCCCTCACCAGGTGGAGTGGCCCCGAGGGGTCTGAGGACACAGAGCACGGTGGAAGCAAGCAACCCCAGGCCTGTAGCTTGGCCTCGGGTTTGTGGGGTGCAGGTCAGTTAGGCACCCCCTTTGGGAGCCACCCAGCCAGGGAGGTCCAACAGCAGATGTTCCACTTTGGGGTGTCAGTGGGTGGGCATCCTGGGTGCTCGTGGCAGGTGCAGCCCTCGTGGCAGTGACGAGGGAGCGCAGAGTGGAAGACACAGACGAAGCAGCTCGCATGTGGTGAGCGAAAGCAGCCCACGGGGAGGGACAGAGCCTCCGACGCCAGTCAAGTGTGTCCAGAGCCAGCCGTGCCGCGCTCTGTTCTGAGGGATGGCCACGCTGTGAGCAGCTCCCAGGAGCAGGGACCGGGGGAGACATTGCCATCTGTCATCACGGCTGTCATCATGGTGCCTGTAGAAGCCACGTTGTTGGGTAGATGGGGTTTCCCAGACCCCCTGCACTGAGAGGAGCCTGTGCTCCAGGTCGTGTCCTCAAACCCTCCAGCAATCCTCTGTCTGTCCCTTCCTGCACCAACTGCCGGGCAGGGGACACTGAGGCTCAGGGTGACCTCGGGGAGCCCCACACTGGAGACCGCAGTCTCCCCGTTCTCCGGCCCTGAGCCTGGCCCGTGCTGCCACCCCCACTCCCTGCCACTTGGACTTTGTGTGACCAAGAAGTGAATTCAGATTTCTTACACTGCTGAGGTTCGGGGTTTGTAAGGGGCCGCGTGAGGCGGAAAGCCAGCCCGAGAGTCGCGTCTGGGCTGTGCTGGCGCTGTGCGGGCAGAAGCAGGCTCAGGGCGCCTCCCAGGCTGCGTCCCTGCGGTGCAGAGCACACCTGTGTCATAGTCCCACCTACGCGTAGCTGCATATATGGAGAGGACAGTGGCCCTCGGGTTCCTACAGGAGCCACCTATGAGAGGAGTGGAGACCCTGGTTTGAGCAGGTCAGACTTGGGGGTGTAGGGGTCCCCAGAGAGCTGATGTTCCCATCAGTGGGGAGGGGCTGGGGATGCTGTAAGGCAGGCGACCTCTGTGGAAAGTCAGGGGCCTCAGATGACAATGGTGGGCCCTGGCGGGAGCCCAGCCATCGTTCCCGTTCCTTGTCAGCCCAGGGATACGTCTGGGGTGCAGCGCCTGGATTTTCTGGGCACTATTCCACACGGACTGAGATTAGCACTGTCTTGGAGCAAGCACTCGCGAGGCTCAAACCCTGGCTTCTTGTGCCCAGCGCCAACACCTGGGGGACAAGGACGTTGAGGCCACCGTGGGAAGCAGCAGATGCAGATCTGAATGGCCGCTGCTGGTCAGTACCGGTGCCCGACACTCGAGCTCTTGAACCCCAGAACGCACGGGTGTCACAGGTGCACTGGTGTCTCTCAAAATGGAGGTCACACCGACGGGCCTGAGTTTTTCTCCTCAAAGCCTGGAGATTTGCCGCTGCTTCAGAAATGAATTCACTGGGCTGCGACTTCATCACACTCTGGCCGGACCCAGGGCCCAGGGCCTAACGCGTCCCAGATGTCCGGGGAGGCCTTCAGACGCACATTTTCCATGTAAGGCCGGGCTGGCACGGAGGGCGTGTATCTGTCTCTCCCGCCCTCCAGCGTTCCGGAATTAACTGCTCAGAGCACGGTGCCGCAGGCTGGAGAGTTTATCCAGGGATACTCACCAGGGCTCATGAAGTCATAGGATTCCTGGGGCTGGGCGGGACCGCGGGGAGCTCTGCTGCCTCTCCTTGGACAGACGCGGGTCGAGGGGCCTTGGGAGGGCTGGGCGTGCCCAAGTTTTGCCGCCGCTTTGAGGTGGGACTGCAACTTAGTCACCTTGGGACACCATCCCAGCAGCTGCAGGGCCAGATGCCCTGCTCTGGCCCTGTCGTCCCCCTTTCCCCAGGTCGGGGTGACTGAGGAAGAGCGCAGGGCCACCTCCGTGCGTGGGGATGGCCGGAGATGGAGTGTGGCGGTGCCAGGCCTGAGTGAGTGTTGGTGGGGATGCTGTGGAGACCTTGCGGGGAGTGCAGTGCCGTCTCAGGGCTCCTTCTGGACCAACTTGTTAACTAGCTGTCTCTCCGGAGAGTGGGGCCCAAGGCAGGTTCACCTGGGTGACCCCGAATCTGACCACCAGACAGGCCCTGGCTAAACAGGCAGGCAGAAGGGGTTGGGGAGGACCACCGGGGCTCTGGCTCTCCATACCTCCCCAGGAGTGCTGGGGTTCCCTCTGCACGGTGTGGATGTGGTATTACACCCATAATGCTGCAATGAAACTTCCTGCACTTTGTCATGGTGCCATGTCTCACTCTGTCATGGCAGCCAGCACCGTGGGAGTCCAGTCTTGCTCAGGCAGAGCCCAGAGCAGCTGTTCCCACCTGGGTGGTGCTCCTTCTAGCACATGAAAACCTGGCTCCCATGGTCTGGTAGCTCCACTCCATGGCATCCCTGAGCCCTCCATAGAGACAGCATATGGAAGCTCCCACTTTGACCCGGAAGTACTTCCTGGCACTTCCTCTTGGTCCTACCCAACAACAAGAGGTCTGGGAGACATCTCTAATGGGCAGCTCTTCCCACACGACTGTACCAGGGATGGAATCTGATCCTTGCTGGGCAACTGGCCACCTCTCCACAAGCTCAGCGCTTGGCAGTGCTTCTTTGTGAGGATTTTAACCATCTATGATTTCATCCATTTTATGTTGATTTTTTGTGGTCAAATGGCTAGAATCTGGGGACATCTACTGTCTGTTTGCAGAACGCCCACATCTTATCTTTCAGTTCCGTGAGGGCTGAAGGGGCAGTGGAAGGAAAACTGCCCAGTGCTGAGCTGTCTTCTGGCTAGACTGTGGGTGAGCAGAGACACCCATCCTCTTCCCGCTTCCTGTCCACCGGGACCAGAGAGAGGAGGCGGTGCTTGAGCCTGGCATCTCCCTGGCTGGGGCAGGACGAGTGTTCTGAGTGTGTGGTGGGCTCTTGTGTCTATGCCCTGGTTCCCTAGCCTGTGGCTATGGCGGACTTTGCTGATTGGTCCCTGAGCCCGGAAGGAACCCCAGCTGTGCCCTTCATGGGAATAAAGGGCGTGTGAGAACAAGCCAAGGCTATTTATTCTGCGATGCTGACTGCAGCAAGGGAGTTGGCCACCGTCACTCATGCTTGGCTGAGGCTGAAGGGCAGGAGAACATTGTGGTGGAGGGAAGGGAAGGTTTCACGTACGCCTTGGCTGGAGGCTGTGGGTACCAGCAAGCTGGACGTGGTTAACTGTGTTAGGAGCTGACGTCCTATGTGATTGGTTAGAGTTGCATACTTAAATTTTCTCTGGTTGTCCTAAATTGCAAATCAACATAAAAATTAGAGAAGCTGTCAGCTATTAATCCTGGTCAAAGTCCTGGTCAAAGTTACAGAGGTTCGTGTTTAGCTTTCTAGACTGTTTAAAAGACAGTGCTCTGAGTGTTACAAGCTTGACTTATGACAGGCTGGCTTCTTGGGCAATGGCAGCTTCCTGGGCCCATTGCTGTGGACAGTGGTGGTTTCCTGGGCCAGTTGCTGTGGACAGTGATGGCTTCTTGGGCCCCTTGCTGGGAATAATGGTGGCTTCCTGGGCTGGCTGCTGTGGCCCAGGGTCCTTACCTCATGTAAGAGCTGGCCAGTGTGAGTTTGTATCCTCAGTCACTCAGCTGGCTGGCTGAGCACCGCCTCTGGGTTACAGGAGGCTTCCGCAGTGCAACCCTGTCCCACCTTCTCCTAAGGGACTCGTGTCCCTTGGTGCTCGGCCCTGGACTCATGAGCTGAGGATTTCACGGTTGTTACCGAGGACCTGCTCACTTCCAGCCCTGGGGTAGATGCGAGAAGGATAGAGACACACAGCCCTGCTCGTGGTGAGCTGAGCGGGCATCCACGATGGGAGCCCTGAAGCCTGATCGCCCTCGATCACAGAAAACTTCCCATGTGGGCGTCGAGAGGCGCTCAGCATTCGCAGCCGTCCACCTGAGTTCACGTCCAGTCTCTGGCGCCCAAGGAAAGGCCCCTCCTAGGGGCTGTATCCTCCTTGTGAGGTGAGGAGCCTCGCCTAGCTGGCACACCTTGGGAAGGGTCCAGGAGACCTGTGGTCCCAGGCACCCGACATGTGGTCCAAGCCCACATCAGCACCTCGCTGCTGGTGGGTGGTTCTCCTGTGTGGGCTCCGGAGCCCGATCTGAGACGGTGAGGAAGGGGTTCCTTGTCGTCCACACTGGCACTGCACACGGCCTGGCAGGGAGGAGCCCCTCCGGGGACCTCTTCGAGGAGGACCAAGCTCCTACACGGGGAGGTTTAGAGAGCTGTACTCAAACCATGTCTGACCCACAGCGGGGGCAGACGGACGTCAAGCCGGGCGTGGTTATGCTGGCGCTCAGCAGCCGGGGCAGGTGGCTGCCCGCCCCCATAGCACTGTGGGCCCCACGAGCCACGGTGTGGGGAAGAGGGGTGGCCGCACTGCGCGGAGGGGTCCTGGGGGGAGGGCAGCCCTGTGTCTGTTGGTCTGTGCTCACCCTCGACCCTGCCAGCCAGGCTGTTGGCCTTCCAGACCTTTCCATTTGTCCAGGCCTGGTGAGGTGGTGCCTGTCATACTTGATGTTCAGGGGAACCTGCAGCTGGTGGGTGAAGAACGTGTAGCCGGGCTCAGCAAGGCCCCTGTGTTTCTGCGTGTGTCGCTCCGTCCCCTGCACATCTGGGTGACCAGAGCTCTTCAGCTTCATCGTTGCCTCTGATCAAAGGAAGCCCCCCAGAGGAGGTGACAGCCACCCTGGGCTGACCTGGGAGTGCCATGGCCCCTTCCCGTGGCTCTGTGTGCTTCCTGTCTTACTTGTCTGGTGGCCTGTGTGTGGCCTGGCTCTGTGTTCGCATGGGGGCTGAAATTCTCCTTCGGCCAGACATACGGCCCCAGGACAGTGACCACCCTAAATCAGGGCCACTGTCTACTGAACTGGGAGCCCGGGGGACAGCAGCACATTAGGAAGCCGTCTGTGACTCTGGAGAGCCTGGCCCAGTGCGTTTGGGCCTCTGTGAAGGAAGTCTGCTTTGTTCTGTTTTATAGACAGGAGTCAGGGGTCGAAGGACTTGCCATGAGTCAGAGCCTGCTTCCTCTGCTTCCCTTGCCTCTCGGGGCCCCAAAGACACTAAGTGTGGGGACGGCATCCCCAGACGCTCCCGCCAGGAACACATCCTGGCTGATCAAAGCATGCAGGAGTCCGGGCTTGAAAGTGGACCAGGTCTGGGGGATGTCACCGAGGTGCCGAGAGGGCAGATGGAAGTGGGCTCACCTGCCCACATCCGTGCCACTCTCTGGGGTCCCGAGGATGGGCTTCTGGGGAGCCCCAAGCCCTGGACTCTCTGAGAGCAGGGTGCTTCGAGGCTGTCGCGCCCCTCCCCGTGGCCGCTGGAGCCGGGGGTGCAGGCCCCGAGTGGACGGGCAGCGTGAGAGTGCTCGCCAGGCTTTGTGCAATCCTTCCAGATAAGAAGCGCAGCTGGGGCTTTGAGTGGAATTGCCGGTGCTGCCAGAGCATTCCTGGGAGTCCGGAGCCAACGAGGAGCTGCTTCCTGTGGGTGGGGGTGCTGAGGGAGCCCCCCACAATAGCGTCCCATCCTGCTCATTTGTGGTTTTGGTCTGGGGCTGCCAGGCCCACCCCACCCGGGCTGAGCCGGCAGGGGCAGAGGAAGCAAAGACGTCCGTAGTACAGAGACCCGGTCGGGTGTCCGGGCTCCAGGGCATGGCCAGTATTAGCCCAGGGGCCCAGGAGCTTGGGGTGCAGTCAGTGGGCAGGGGAAAAGGCGGAAAGTGGGTCCTCTGGACTGTGGGAGGAATCCTGGGCTGGGACTCACCTAGGGGTCAGAGGGGCTTTCCAAAGGAGGCCGAGCGCTCGCCAGGATCCTGCAGGGTGAGCAGGAGTCCGTGAGAGCCGGCTGTAGCCTTCAGGACAGCTCAGGAGGCAGCGGGCCGGTCAGGGCCCCGGGAGGCAGGGTGGGGGTGGACAGGGCCGCGTGTGCCTTTTCCGGGAAGCCCAAGGCGATGACAGCCCCGACCCTCCGGGGAGCGAGGGTGGGCTGGGAGCCAGGCGGGCCCCTGTTTACCGACTGGTGAGGCTGCGCTTCCTTACTGAAGGTCGTGTCCCAACCCAGCACCAGGGACAGCGGGGTGACTTAAGTGGGGGTGGGGAACAGAGGCCCCTGGGTTGGGGGCAGACAGCAGACTGTGGCCCCCCACCGCAGGTGCCTTGTCGCTAGGCCTCTGCACCAGGCAGGGTGGGCAGAGCTGGGGCGAAGCAGGGGTCAGCTGTGCTGGGCCCGGCGGGCACCTTGGCGTTGGTCTGGCAGCGCCCTGTTGGAGTGGCTGCACCCCATAGTTTTGTGACTCAGCCGAGTCTAATTATTAGCTGCTTTCAAACAGGCCAGAGGTGCCGCTGTCCTGTGTGTGATGCGGGGCAGGGAGGGGTCCTCACGTGACCCCCGTCATCAGGACGACCTGCAGGGGCCTTTGTCCTGAGCTCCCCGAAAGCGGACCCCCAGGAACCGCCCTGAGAGCTGGTCCTGGTACTGCGGCAGGCAGGGGAGCGAGGCAGGAGAGGGAAGCGGAGACATGGCGCCTTGGGGAGCAGCACCACCTCCGGGCCAGCCCGCTGGGGACACGAGAGGCTGGGGACCCACGCTGTGCAGGGCGGCCCGTGGCGGGTGACAGCCGTGTTGGTGTCTGCCGCAGGCCCTGTCCTCCTGCACCCCCTCCCCACCATCCTGCTCTCTCTTTCCAGTTGGTCCCTCCAGGCCCCGACCGTCCGAGGGCCGCTTGCCACTGCCCGGGGGGCCCTGCTCATCTGAACCTCCGGCCACGGCTCCCTCCACACGAAGCTGGTGACGATGAAGAGTGTCCCGCTCCGCGCTGTCTTCGGGGCCACCCCAAGCTGCGGCACCTGACAGGCACCAGTCACAGGCTGCCGTGGGCGGGGTGGGAGGAGTTCGTGCGTTCAGGGCTCACCGAGCCGTGTGCAGCCGGCCGCCCGCTGCTGTGGCGCTGTCACGTGAGGACGGTGTGAGCCCCCGCCGCTGTTCGTTTGCCTGCGCTTTTTGAATTTTTCCAGTAAACCCATTCAGCAGCAAGGAGCAAGGGGAAAAGCTACACTTAATATGGCACTCAGAGTCAGGTGTGGTGGCGCACGCCTGCAATCCCAGCACTCAGGGGGCTGAGGCAGGAGGAGCGTTGTGAGTTTGAGACCAGCCTGGGCTACAAAGTGAGCCCAAGGCCAGCCTGAGCTGCACAGTGAGACCCTGTCTCAAAAAGACCAAAAACAAAAACAAACAAACAAAACAAAAACAGCACTCAGTTATTATTTTTTGGTTCTTTTTTGAGGCAGGGCCTCACCATGAAGTTTAGATAGGCCTCAAACTCAACTACACAGCCCAGGCTGGCCTTGAACTCACAGCGATCCTCCTGCCTCAGCCTCCTGAATGCTGGGATCACAGGCGTGCAAACACCACACCAGCCTAACAATACTGCATTTTTGTTTATTTTCTCAAGAAAGTTGACAAGGACCCTGAGGTCACAGGACATTTACCCAGGACTGGGGAACCTGTAGTTCATGCAGATTAAATGTGTCTTCTAAATAAATGTGGCTTACTTCTTTGTTTTAAGACAGTGTCTTGCTAAGTTGCCTAGCTTGGTTTAGAACTCAGGATCCTCCCTGCCTCAGCCTCCCGGCATACCTTACTTCTTGTTTCTGGTCTGCTAGCTCAGGGATTATCAGGAGAACTTTGCAAACTGATGCCTGACTGGCTCGTCACAGTTGTCCAGTGGGGACTCCGGTGCACGAGTTCCAGAATCTTTGATGTCTGTCACGAAGCCCATGGACTCTGGGGAACACCTCTGGTACCAGATGCTAACATCTGGTGATTACCGTGGCAAATCCAGCTCCAAAATGCCAGTGTTGAGGTTTATTTGTTACCATGGTGCTAGGGGGAGATAAATTTGAGGGGACCCTGGGACTATGGCAAAAAATATAGCATTCTAAGTGCAAGAAAAGGCCGGTATTGGGAGCTGGTTATGTGCACCCCACACCTACCACCTGCCCTGGAAATAGAGGGCATAGTTGCCAAAACGCACACTACTTTCCTACATGCAGAGTAACTGGACACAGAATTTGTGCCACAGGTGGTGCATAATTAGAGGGAAGAAACCATGAAATCCCGCATTCTCTTCGTTCTTGTTGCCTGTGTTCAGAAATGTTGGTGGCATCTTAGAATTACAGTATAGTCCTACCTTGGTGTCCTAGGATGGTGTGGAATGCTTTGAAAATGAATCTCTAGATTCAGTTGTGTTTCACTTGAAATTGCTTAGAGATTTTTCTTTAATCAAACTACTTATCACGGAGGATGCTGAAGGGCCGGAGCCTTCGACTGTTTTAAGAACTGCAGTCACCGGAGGAGGCTGAGGCTGGAGGACAGTGAGTTCGCAGGCCAATCTGGGCTAAATAGCAAGACCTTGTCTCAGAACAACAACAACAACAACAACAACAACAAAACCAAAACAAAACAAAATAAAAACAACCAGAACTGTCGTTATGTGCAACAGGAGGCAGCTGCCCAGAAGCTCATCCCCACCAAAGCAAGAAGACCTGGGTAAGATTCGATCTCAAAATTGGCTTTTAGAAAATCCTTCCGTGCAGGGAGGTCTTAATGACGTATTTCCGTGCAGAAACTGAATGGGACCGAGTGGAGGTGGCCAGTCCAGTGGACCAGACATGGGACAGCCTCCCTGTCGTCCTGCTGTCCCCGCCCTGCTCCTACAGGGAGTTTGGGTGCATCCCGTGGGTTTTGGGGGGTGGGAGACTTTGTGGGTTTTAGGGAAGGCTTGCTGGGTGGTGGGCATTTAGCAGTCTAGTCTAATCTAAATCAAAAGTTCTTCTGGGTGCAGTGGCCCACATCTGTAATCCCCCAGCTCCTTGGGAGGCTGAGGCAGGAAGATTCCAAGTGAGGCAAGCCAGGATGATGCAGTATGATAGCAAGGCATTGTCTCGAAATAAAAAATAAAAAGGGTGGTGAGGGATGGGGAGGCAGTGCGTGTAGCTCAGCGCTCCCTGGGTTCAATCCCTGGTACCCCCCCAAACCAAACCCAAACCAAAAGAAGTCCTCTCTCCGTCTTCAGCCTGCAGCCTTCCCTCCCCACTGAGGGCAGCAGGGAGCAGAGATTCTGATGCCAAGGGCTCTGGACTCAGAGTGAGGTGGGCTGTATCCGGGCGCCAGCCTCCTGCCTCTGATTTCTCCAGTGCAGGGGAGGCTGGCTGAGATGCTCCCCCACTCGGGAATTCTCCTCATTCGGTCTTTCGGGGTCCAGCCCCGCTCGGTACGAGAGTCCCGGGAGTGTCCTCCCTTCCAGCTGGGGACCTCAATGCCACCTACTCTATTCGTGTTCCCCCTTCAGTGTCATCCGGAGGTCAGGGCAAAGGCTCTAGGCCGCGCCCACCTGCCCTGCGCGAGCCCCCTGTGCTCACCTTTGCTGCTGCCTGACATGATTTTCAATGCCTGCTTGTCCCACCTTCCTCTCACCGGGAGCAGCTCAGACCCCGGCTTGGTGCCCAGGCCCCGTGGGTGTGGGTGGGGTGGGCCCTGTGAGCGGTGCAGGGCCTGGGCGCTTGGGGCCAGCCATGTGCCCACCCTGAGCCTGTCCCCGTGCTGCAGGAGGGGCTGCTGGGCCCGGGGCATCCTGAGGGGATTCTGGGCTCAGCGGTGCCCAGGGCCTGCAGGGGCTTGGCGACAGCCCTGCCCGCCTCGGCAGCCCGCGTCCCTGTCTTCATGGATGAGCTGCAGGGAGCGCGGCTCCGTACCCAGCCTGGCCCCTTCCTGCCACACTGGGAGCCCCCATGCGCCTGCAGATGCTGCAGACATCTGGGCCCCACCGGGAGGAGGCTGTGTGCGGTGGGAGCTCTCAGGGGGTGCAGCGTGCACAGACCCGAGGCTGGAGGTGGGGACGGGGTGTCTGTGGCCCTCGCTGCTGGCTTCGCCCGTGGGAGGCTTGGTGCTGACTCATGGTGCTGAGAGCCCAGAGCCCAGCAAAAAGGGCCCGGCTGTTCTTGAAGCCTTGAGATCCTCTGGGCCAGGATCACAAAGCGGAATCCAGGGCTGGGAAAGGACGCACACTCAGCCAGGGCCAGCTCGGTGTGGGCTGGGGTCACGGGCCCAGGCGTCCCCACACTCGCCCTGCACTGCCTGTGTTAAGGTGGCCCACCGCCCTCATCAGCCTGGGGCTGAGCCCTAGGTGCTGACCCCAGGAAAGTCCGGCTGGGGTCACATGGTCCGAGAGGGGTCACCATCCTCCTATTGGTCCGAGAAGGGTCACCATCCTCCTATTGTAACAGCTTGTGGTGGGGAAACTGAGGCTCATGGAGATTGAGAAACAGGCCCACAGCACCCCAGGGAGGCTGAGGCAGGACTGTAAGTTCAAGTTCAGCTGGGGAAACTTGGCAGTTTACTGAGAGCTTATCTCAAAGTAAAAATAATAAAGGGCTAGGGATGGAGCTCAGTGCCAAGACCCTGGGTTCAATCCCCAGTAACACACATGCACACATGCACACACATACACATGAATGCACACGCATACACACGTGCACACACACATGAATGCACACGTGTGTACACACACACACACAAAGAGAGAGAAAACGAAAGAGCCAGGCCCCCGGGGTCAGGAAATCACCGAGTTCTCTGGTC
>RJWM01024458.1:0-30664 GCA_004363535.1 Dasyprocta punctata | reverse complement strand
GTATTCTGCTTTTCTCTCCTCCTCTTGGCTCTTTGTTGGCTCAGGGATATATTTTTCTTTTGAAAATTATTTCTTACAATTCAATTTAGGCTATTGTAACTCAAGGAGACTAAGAATACAAAACTATTAACATGAGTATTTATATTATCATCACAGAATATAAGAAATAGATAATCTTGCAAAATGATCCATCCTTCATAAATTTTTTAACATTGTTCCCAGCAACTTATTTCACTGGGACTATTTGCAAGCAGGTAAGCTATTGTTTATATGCATTTTATAAGGGTAAATTCCACTTTTTTCTACCTTAAGACTATAAGAATAAAGTTTCAGGTTATTTTCTCAACCAGTGTCAAACAACAGACAATCACTTTTTAACTAACTGGCCTGGATTACAGAAGGTGATGATGTCCCATGTTTAGGATATGCAAAGCAGCCGTTTTGTATCTTCAGGAGCACCAGAGCACTGCAAGACACTATGGGTATTCCAGACCCACTCAGCCAACCACCTTGGCTCAGGACAATGATATCAACAGTGACAAGAAGATGGTGTAGAAAGTGATGCTGTCCACAAGACACTACCTGGCTTTTTAAATATGTACACAACAGCTCCACTGTATTTGAGGGTGATACATTCCAAGACTCCCAGCAGATGCTCTAGACAACAGATAGTACCAAACTATATATATATATATACTGTGATTTTTCCTATAAATACACATCTATAATAAAGTTTATCATAAATTAGGGACTGTAAGAGATCAATAATACCTATCATAGGTCTTAGGCAACTCAGCATATGATTTTTTTTTCGCTTTCCTTATTAAGTTGAGAACTTTCATCCTTATAGTTTATCTTTGGTGTATCCACATCAACATCACTACTCTCGCACTTTGGGGTCATTATTAAATAAAATGAGAGTTCTTCAACATAAATACTGGAATGACAACTCTGACTTAACCACAGGTAGCATGTTTAGAAAGGATATGCTGGACAAAGGGATGATTTAAATCCAAGTAGGATAATATAAAATTTCATCATACTACTAGAACAGTGTACAACTTGAAGCTTATTAAATGTTTATTTCTGAAATTTTCCATTTGATATTTTCAAACCACAGTTGACTGTGGGTATCAAAACTGCAGAGAGCGAAACATTAGATAAGATGGAACTACTGTGCATTGTCTCTATACTTTACAATACCTGTAATCCTACAAAAGTGTCCTTCACAGGAGGATACTGAGGCAAAGCCCACTCACGTCCCATGCATTTGATGGATTACAAATAAACTAGACTTTGGTTATTAGTCCCAGGTCTTCAAATTCAACCAAAAGTACATCTCTCCCCCAAATGAAGAAACATGAGGAAGTAAGCAAGTCAGAACTCCACAGACTGGTGATTTCCTATGCACTAGTTACAACCACAGGTCCTTGGATCAGACTCCTGCACCAATGACTTTGTGTCTTTATACTCCAGAGCAAAGACCTATAGACAAACCTCAGGGTTATTTGCAGGTACATTCTTTGTGAGTACATTTTTCTAGGGAAAGAGCTATTACTTTCTCCAAATTCTCCAAGGCAACTATGACCAATAACAGGGAAATATCAACTGACTTAGGTATACCAAGGTCCGATCTGACTCTGAAAGTCTTTGTATCTATAGAACAATAAAAGCATGTCTATGATTTTTATGGAAGACTAAGACTTCACCTCTCCTCTCCCTCAACCCTGTGTTTTGTCACAGCATCATCAGAGAAATTATGGATGAGGGACTTTAACCAGGTCCAGGGCAGGGGTCTTGGGTACCTTTATGCCCTATCCCACTCCATGGTCTCCTCCCCACCGTAAGACCACACAAGTTTTCTGCTCTATTCTCCTCACCAAGATACATGTATCAAAAAGAGGCAATCACTCCATATCAAGAAAGAGGCTGCCAAACATGAGGAAAAGATCTACACATCTGAAAGCAGGGACAGTTATGAAAGGACCAGCGTCAGCACAACCAAGACTACAATGTGAGAGGAAACGCTCACTTCTCCAAGGAGAAGTGGGCAGCTATCTGGAAAGTTTCCAGTGCAGACTGGCCAAGCTCTAATTGCTATGTAGTCGCTTTCTCTAGCTTCCTGTCTACCTCTGCCCCACTCTAAGCTCCCTTCACTACCAGCAGATGTAATGACTGTGGGTCTCCCATGGGAAACAGGCAGGAATTCAGCTGGGAGCACCAGAGTTTAGAGAGATGATGAGGATGGTTAAAAACGAAGAAACTCCAAAGCAAGCAAAGTCACTCTAGTGGCTCTTTTGTCCTCTATGAGAAGTCACTTTTCCAGTGACTTTTACCCCTATAGGAAGGACAAAATGAAAGACCCTTTTTCCTAAGATATCAAGTGTCTACATAAAGGAGAGAAATATCACCAACTTATGCTGGATCCTGCTCAGGTTTTGACAAGAGCCCTCTCAGGCTACCTCCCACTCACTTCTCTACAATTTTCCGGTGCAATGGGGACAATCAGCTATTAGACATGGCCTAACCCTGTGGCAGATCCTGCCTCAACAAGTATTGCATGTAGAAACCTCAATTTTTCTGTCCACGTAGCTGCAAAGCCATTATTCATCAGCTTGAGACATACATCGAACTGTAGCCTAGCATTTTACTTGCATCTGCCCTCTAAATCTTCTTGATGAAAAGGAAAATTAATCTAGGAATCTTCTCCTGTTTTACTACCAGTTGATGCCAGTCATCCAGATGGCTTTCAAGATTGTTCATCAAGCAAGATATACTTGCCCACATGCAAAGGTCAAGCAGCAGTAAGCACACAGGAAGTAACCGTCACTTTCTTAGGCACATAATATTGAAACAAGGGAGATTTAGTCCCAGTCACCAATGCCTCCCTGGGAGACCTGCAGGACACATTTATGTTCACATCAGTATTTCATAAGACGCATCATTATGTACTAAGATCAAACGTAGAGATAAGGAGAAGGACGTAATGAAGGAACATGATTGCTTTCAAGCTTTTTTAGTTTTTAAACTATTTTGTAGGGATCAAAAGTTTAATTACTAGGGAAAGAATAACTTGCTGCAACTTTTGTGCAGGGCACCTGGGAACATCTGTCAAAATTTAAATTGCATATTTTTTGAGCTGGCAATCCAGCAATTCTGTTTTTACAAATTTTTTTTTTTTGACTGACATACTCTCAAAGACAGACAAAGCAGCCAGAGTGAGAGCTAATGATTACTGAACACTCACTACATCCCAGGTACTATTCCAAGTACATCACATATACATTGGCCATTTTATTCCACATACCCATCCTATTAAGTAGGCATTATTATTAGTCCTGGTTCACAGAGGGGAAACCTATGGACAAGAGAGGTAAACAGAATCCAAGGACTAGCAACTGGCAGAGCCAGAATTCAAACCCAGGCAGTCTGAGGCTGTTGACTGCAGCTTTGTTTAAAGAGGCAAAACATGGCACACAACTTCAAAGTCCATCAATAGGAAATATTTAAATGAATTATGGCATCTCCACACAATGAAACATTACAAAACAATTGCAAAATGAATTGCATCTCTATGAGATCCAAGATCCATATTATAGTGAAACAAAGCAAGTTGCAGCACAGTAGTATGGTATAAGATGTGTCAAAGAAAACAAAGAAAGTGGAAGAGATAAGTGAAAAGCAAAGTTTAGGAAGACATACACAAGAGATCTCAATAGTTGTTAAATCTGTAAAATGGGCCCATAGCATGGAAAGGGGAACTTTAAAAAAAATTGTTTTATGCCTGTATCACTCAGGGTTTACTAGAGAAACAGATATAACACAAGATATACAAATATCTAAGAAATTACAAAATGGGCTTAGGATGGTCAGCCACAGAGTCAGATGAGGAAGCATGCAAAGGGTGTTTGCAAGATGGAGGCTGAGGGCCCAGCTCAAGGTCTGGAGCTTACTGCAGTGTCCCATGCAAGTCCATATCAGGAGGCTGACGGATCTGTGATGGAACACTGAAGAATCTATGACAGGAGGCTGAAGAGTCCCAGGCAGAAGCTGAACAGTCTGCACCAGAAGCCAGGAGACATCGTCCAAGCTGAATGCAAAGACTGGAGCTCCTCCAAAGATACAGGAATCAGTCCTTTCTCATTTCCCTTTTATTGTATGCAGGGTGGGTGTAGCACTCACGCCATCTCCTGCACTCTTCTTGCACAGGCTGAGGATACTACAAATGACTCTGGCCCCCTGCTGAATCACTTAGCTAAATTTCTGACCTTCTCAAGTTGACACAATGTATCAACATCTGTTTGAATTTTCTATCAAGAACATACATTGTTTTTAATTTTTAAAAGTGTTTTGACTGCAAGAGGAGAGAACAAGGCCTCACCAAGAAGCAAGCCCTCCCTGCAAACCAGCACCATGCACAGGCCTCCGCTGGCAGGGGGACAGCCAGACCCAAGCCTTTCCCTATGAGTCAGCACCATTCACTGACTGTGGGGGGAGAGAACAAGGTCTCACCAAGAAGCAAGCCCTCCCTGCGAACCAGCACCATGCATGGGCCGCTGCTAGTGGGGGTACAGCCAGACCCCAGCCCTTTCTGGCATGCAGGCTGGTAAACAAAAAGAGCCAATCCCCGCCCCCCATCCCCATAAGTGACAGGCTGATCTGGAGAAACACAGGCTGTGATGATAGCTATTGAGGTGAAATACAATTTGATGAATGTGGTGTTTTGGTGTTTCACTGATCTTGCAGGTCTAAGGCCAGTGGTCTGATCATCTAGTCAGAGGATGGCAGTACACAGTGTGGCATCTAGGGGGGATCTTCTTCTGAAGGTAGTAGTCATTCTTAATTCCCTATTATCTTGTTTTGAAGTCCTGTATCATTTTCGTTGTTTTGTTGGGTTGAGTTTTATTCTGTTTTGCTTTGTTTGGTTTTGTTATATCTGATGGCATGGGCAGTTATTTCAAAGATAGCGAGATATATTAAGGTAGCCATTTTGGATTTACTATTGTCTTGTTTTGAAGTCCTTAACTGCATTCATTGTTTTGCTTTTATTTGTTCTATTCTATTCTGTTCTGTTTGACTTTCACTATATCTGAAGGTATCTGCAGCTATTTTGTACACAACGAGAGACATTATGGTAACAATTGTTGATTCCATGTTGTTTTGAAGTCCTATGTCACTTACACTGGTTTGTTTTGATTGGTTTTATTCTGTTTTATTTTCCTTGGTTTTATCTTCTTTAAATAAAAAAATAAAAATAAAGTGTTTTTACAAAAGGAATTAAAAGTTTATCAATGATACCAAAGGGAGAAGAACTGAACTCTGGTCTTCATATTACAAATGTTTTGACTGGAGAAAAAAGGCAAATGCTTTAAAAACTGACATAATCAAGGTAAGTCCACATGTCCCTGTGGTTGACTCACAGCCAACTAATTCCAGATCAAAGATTAAGACAGGAACATGATTACTATGAAAATGATCAGGAAATACTGTCTTTACATTATCTTCTGGAAAATACAAAATCATAAGAGCAATTTAAATACTTGATTCTTATTTTCTCTATTTTAAACTCTAAATTGATGGGCTGAGACAGAAAGTAGTAAAACCTCCAGTGAATGACACAAAGCAAAAAAAGAAAAGGAGTGGCCCACATTTTGTGTTCACCAGGGACAGCGTCCTCATTGGACAATTTGTTATACTGCCACCAACCTAGGTGTGCAGACCTAATCTCAGATGCAGCAAAACTGCCCATAAAGCAGAAGGATGCTACTGTACAAGAGATAAGTTTTAAAGTCAAAGAAGAACATAGCAGATTCTTTAAAATCTAGTTCAACATGCACTTACACACGTTAGAACTAAAGTAAATTAAGATGCTGGGAGAACTGGGTAAGATACACACACACACACACACACACAAACACACACGTATTTATAAAATGTGGAAGGGCTCTCCCAAGGAAAAACAAAACTTAGAAAACATGATATGAAACTATGATCATGTTTTATTGCAAGAAGGAGAAGATCTTCAAAAATCAGACAGATAATTTTATCTAAGCCCCTTAATATTTATAATTCTATTAGCAAATATATGAGAAAATTCTTGTTTTAAACAACAATGAGCTTCTAAAACCCTGTTCTCAGACAAATCATTATTCATAAAACAGGCTTATCATTAAAAAAATAATGAAACTGGAGAATCTATTCCTGATCAAGGCTTTAACGTCAAATAAATTATAATATAACTAAGACCAACAATACCAAAAAGTAGCAATTGTAAACCTCTGTCACTGTTAGAAAATTATACTCTATATCCTATAGTGTGGGCACAAATTTATTCACTCACATTTAATGTGTATTTATTGACCATTCTATATGCCAAACAAATACACACTATGCATATGAAATGGTTAAGAGTGCCAAGAGTCCAAAAAACACACAACCTATCAAAAATAGGAAAATGCAAAGGAATCCTAATTTATACATAGGTATATCTTAATTGCAACTTGAACGTTCTCATCAAAAACCATTTTACTTTCATTCTTACAATTTGACAGGATTTTCTATACTGCACTGAATGAGTTTGGTTCTTTCAGAAGTCCTCCAAGAAAGGTGAAACTGCAATACATTTTCTTCATACATTTCTTCGTAAGAAGCAGAGGCATCGAGACCAGCCTGGGCTATACAGTGAGCTCAAGGACGGCCTGAACTACATAGTGAGACCCTGTTTCAAAAAACAGGGCCAGGGATTTAGCTCAGCGGCCTAAGTGCCTATCTGGCAGGGACGAGGTAGTGAGTTCAATTCTCAGCACCAAAAAAAAAAAAAAAAAAAAAAAAGCATAGGCATTAGTCTACTAATCTAGAATTACGGATTGTCATAATAACACTTGTTGAATAAAGATAAGGTTGATAATGACTTCTGATGATTCTGATAAAAATTATAAACACAATGTTTCTCCAAAGCATTACTAGTCAAAAGACACACCACCTTTTGCCTACTGAATTACCAATCAATCAATAAGATCCCCATAATGTTAGTACATTATGTTGCAAGAGCACAGGCAAATAAAGAAGTCTATATTTTGCTGTTGCTGATGTGAAATTAGTACTGTGAAAGGCTTCCCATATTTTTGGGAAGCAATTTGAAAATATTTGACAAGAATCACAAAAAACCCACCCCTTCCTCGCAAAGAATACTATGAAAATTGTAAATCCTACCCTTAAAAAATACCTGGAAATTCAGAAAAGATCAACTACACAAAGTTGTTCGTTCAAGATTAATTCATTATAGCAGTAAGATAAAACATCTACAGTACAGAAAAAAACCCACGGGTTACAATGACCCTTTTAATTAGGGTATAATGCTACTGAAGAGATGCAGATAAAAAATTATGTATAACACACATTTAAAATAATGAGAGGAAATACAGCAATATGATAATATAATTAGAGGTAGGATTATAGTGTTAGGGATGCGGTTATGACCATTACTGTCGGATTACTGCAGGCTATCTCAGTTTCAGCACTAGTATTGTCCTGGCATTTGGGGCTGGATAATTCTTCCTTGTAAAGGTCTATCCTGTGTATACAGGATGCTAAGTAGCATCCCTAACTTCTACCAGGCAGATGCCAGTGCTACTCCCAACAGTCAGTTGCACGACCAGAAATGCTTCTAGACATTGTCAAATGTCTCCTGGGGGTCAAAATCATCCCAATTGAGAACCACTAGGTTTAAATTACCTATTTCTTCTATTTTATAGTTTTTCTATTTTATTATAAAATAATTTTTAAAATAAAAGATAAGTGGTAATCAAAGATCCCAACATTTAATGCCTAACTCTTTACCCAATATGGAAAGCCCTTTTCTTCAGTGTACAGCCCCTAGTCAAGAGCACAAGAAGCTGGGTATGGGGTGCACACCTGTAATCCCAGCACTCGGTGAGACCGAGGCACGATGATTATAAATTTAGGCACAGCATGGGCAACTTAGTGAGACCCACTTTCAAAAATAATGTTTTTAATAATGAACAACTCTGTGTGCTTGGCCTTTTGTGAATTTCCAGGTATTTCCTAAGGGTAGGATTTATAAGTGTTCATATTTACACAATAATTTAAAAATAAAGCATTGTTTAACGTCAAGTGAGGGTATGGATTACACTGGTGGCTAAAATGAATACCAGAAATATTAAGGTAAATAAGTGGAATTGTTAATAATAAGCACACAATGAACATTTACTAAGTGCCAGGCTCTAGTCCACTGGTAGTGAACCTATGGCATGCATGCTGCAGTGAGTTGTTTGCATAACTGAAAGCTCTAAAAGGCTTACCATCACTAGTCTAAGCTTTCAGTCTGTCTATCAAATCATCTAATCCTACACAAATTCCATGTACTATTTTTTTCCTCATTTAAAAAAGAAAATTATGAAGAATCAGCGAAGTTGTATCATTGTCTGTTTGATTAAAACCACATAAATTCAATTATGTCTGAATCCACATAAGCACAGGCAGACACCCAAGTTACATACTTTCAACTGTTTCCTGTAACATCAACTATGACCAAATTCCCAGTAAATTCCCTAAGCAACCCTTGAATACTTATGTTTTATTTCTGTTGCATGTTCTTCTTCAACTCTTCACCGGGGACAATGTCAAAACACACTTCCTAAACTGGGTCTCATGTTTTTGAAGTTGAATAGTCAGCTCGACTTCAAAACAAAATTAATCTGAGATTGAGGCATTTATTTGTTCCCTTCCAAAATTTAAAACTATAATTTTAGCATTCTGTGACTAATAATTTCAGTAACAGGTAAGAGTTGAGTATAATAATCCTTTTCAAAAATCTCAAAGCTACATTTTGTCTACTATTATACTTTAATAACCCTGACCAAAGATCATTTTTAATAATAAAAATTAGAAAAAAACTCAAAAATTAATTCAAAAAGATCACAGACCTAAGAATAATTGGTAGCACTATAAAATTCTTAGAAGAAAATATTGAAATAAATGTTCATGACCTTATATTTGGCAGCAGTTTCTTAGATGTGAAACCAAAAGTATAAGTGACATAGAAATAAAATAAATTAGCTTTCATCAAACTTAAAAATTTTTATGCTTCAAAGAGCACCACTACAGTAGATAAGGTGACACTCTCCTGTAATCCCAACTATGGGGAAGGCTGAGGCCAAAGGATTGAAGTTGGAGGTCAGCCTGAACAATTTAGTGAGACTCTGTCTCAGAGTGAAAATAAAGGCTAGGTAAGTAATGAAGTGGTTGGTAAAGTGCTTGCTTAGCACGTGCAAAGCCAGTGAGTGTGTGAGCGGGGGTGTTTCGAGGGGGAACATTATGAAAATGAAAAGATAACTTGTTAAATGGGAGAAAACACTAGCAAACCCTATAAATAAGAAGGGGCTTCTTACAAATCAATAATAAAAAGACAAATAACCTAATTAAAAATGGGCAAATAATTTGAAGCAGTATTTGTCAAAAAGGTATGGCCAATCAGCACATGAAAAAATGTTCAACATCATTAATCACTGGTGAAATGCAAACTGAAGTCATAATGAAACATCATCACGTACCCACCAGAATGACTAAATTAAAAAGATAAATAATTGTAAGTGTTGGCGAGGAGATGCGAAAATAATTAGAACTCTTCTATATTGTTAGAAGGATTGGAAAATGGGGCAGCTTCTTTTAAAAACAGCTTGACAGTTCCTCAAAATATTAAAAATAGAATTAACATATGACCCAGTGACTTCAGATATAGGCATGTACCCAAGGGGCATGAAAACACACACCCACACAAAAAGCCATACATGGATCACAGCAACACTACTCACAGCAGTCAGAAAATGGACTCAAATGTCTACCATCTGACAGATAAACACAACGCAGTATATTAATACAGTGCAATGTTACTGAGTCATAAAATTAAATAACAATTCATACCACAATACAGATGAACCATGAAATCATTTTGGTAAGTAAAATAACCCAGATACAAAGAGGCACATATTGTATAAGTATATTCACAAGGAATGTCCAGAACAAGCAAATTAAGGGACAGAAAGTAGATGCATGGTTTCCAGAGATGAGAGGGAGGGGAAAATGAGAAGTTACTATTAATGGGTACAAGGTTTCTTTCTGGAGCAATGGAAAAATGTTATAAATTAGATTGTATTAATAAATGTACAATGCTGTGAATATACTAAAAACCACTAATCTTCAAAATGGTAAATGTTACATGAATAGCAAACTCATTGAGACAAAAATCAGGAAAACAATAACTTTTACAATAGCATCCAAAAAAATAAAATACCTAGGAATTAATCTAACAAAGGAGATAAAAGACCTCTACATTGAAAACTACAGTACTCTGAAAAAGGAGATTGAAGAAGATACTAGAAAATGGAGACATATCCCATGCTCTTGGGTAGGCAGAACCAATATAGTGAAAATGGCCATACTTCCAAAACTGTTATACAGATTTAATGCAATCCCAATCAAAATTCCAATAACATATCTCACAGAATTAGAGAAAACAATCCTAAAACTCATCTGGAACCAGAAGAGATCCCGAACAGCAAAGGCAATCCTGGGCAACAAAGACAAGACAGGGGGCATCACAAGCCCTGATTTGAAATTATACTATAAAGCTACTGTGATAAAAACCATGTGGTACTTGCAAAAAAACAGACCTGAAGATCAATGGAACAGATTAGAAGATGCAGAAACTCCAGACACACTAAGCCACCTTAACTTTAACAAAGGTGACAAACACATTCACTGGAAGATAGAATTGACATATTTTGAAATTTTGTTGTAGTTTTCTTTCTTCTTATCTTTGCAATAAAATAATTTGAAAAATGGTAAATGTTATGGTACATGAAGTATCTCTCAAATTTTTTACTTAAAAAAAATGTCATATGTGACAGAGCAAAAAGAAAATCTGAAGTGTTGATAATGGTTTAGCATAATTTAGTGTGTGCATCAGTGACATTTAACTCTCCCTTATATCCAACCATGCTGAACCACAATAATAACTAATAACAGAAATAAGACCAAGTTACCTCAGTCCCATTAGCCGGGGGCAAGTGAATTCCTATTTCTCAACCTCTGTTTTTTAAGTAGTCAGAGGGGCAGGAAGATGGAAATACTGTAAAGGCTGTGAGATCACAGAGGGTCGAGCTCAAGCATGCAGCTGATTTGGAGCTGGAGTTCCAGCACCTTCTTTGGCTCAGGCACACAGGGCTTCTTCCCCTATAGGTGCCACTTGAAACTAGCAGGGGAAAGACCTGACCTTCTCTTTCCAAGGTCTGAACATAGGGCTAGTAGGTTTTCTCCTCCCAGGAAGGAGCAACGAAGTGTTGGAACCTGAAATAAAACTGTAGGGACCCTCTAGCCGCCCTCTCCCAGATGCCCAGGACAGGTCTGCAGAAGATACACTGGAACCTGAAGTGCAGGGCTCTAGACGTAGGCAAGGGGGGGTCCTCATCCAGCAGACCACTTGCTCCTCATCTTCCATGGTCTTCTCTTGCCTGCAGCAGCCTCACCCACCACACTCAGGTTCTTTGCCTTTGTAACCCTTGTGCAGTGGGGTTACTTTTTGAACCTGACCATAATTACTGGCAGAGCTTAAGTACTGATTCCTGGGCCCCAACCCCAGAGATTGATTCAGCAGGTTCCTGTGAGAACCAGGAAACTGTATTTCCATCAGTCTAGGGCCATTCATCTAGGGACTTCGCCCTGAGCAGAGCTGGTAAACAATGCCATACCCAGCATACTGAAGGAAGTCAATAAATTTGTATCAAATAGATCATGGAATCTTTGCTGAGATCATAAACCATGCACTCCATTATCAGTTACCTTGGCTGATCTTCACTGTTGAACATATTAACAAGGCAGGTAGAGGCACCCACCCCCAAGCTGTTTGTGCGACTCTGGTTTTCAGGATTAAGCCATGTGCCAGGTTCACATGGCTCCAATGGGCAGGGCTGGCCTGAGACACAGCAAGCTGTGGCATTTCCACTATAGCTTTGTGTTTACCTCCTCGTTGACTGCTTTCTCTCAATTTAGCATTTCCCTTAGTAGATGACCAGAAGGGCAAAACAAGCCCAAAGGAAACACAACTATTTTAAATATGGCAGAAAAGACACACACGCACCCTCCCTCCCTGGGAACTGCCCCCAAAGTTTTAACAGCACATGATCTGTTAAAGGAGCATGTGGCCTTCCCAGCATATTTGGAATCCAATATACTGTACATGGAATGCTTTTTACAACAGCTTCACCAAGTAGTCACCAGCTAACAGGACAAGCGGAGGTTAGAAAAGCAGCTAGAGGTGTCACTGTTTCCATTTCTGAAAAATCCAGTCTAGGCAGTAGAAACCATCCATCACTGCATGGTCTTTGAATTCTTATCTGGCTTCAGCAAGCAAGTGTAATGTAAAAGCAGCCTCTTGTATGAAGCTGGTGCCCTCAAGTCTTTGGAGATCTGGGGGTTTCCAAGTAGCAGGCAATAAATATTCATTAACCATGGTAAAAAAACAAAAACAACAAAAAAAAAACTTCTTTTTCCTTAAATGCTCATTCCTTACAACTGGCCTGATTTCTAGTTCAGCCCTGCACATTCTCTTTCCCTCTATGCCTAATCCTCACAGAACTTTGGCTGACCAGAAATCCTTTACAGAGTTTACCAGTAGGATTATAAATTCCCCCATTAGATGATAAGTACCTCCATTAAACCACTGCCCCTTTGAGGCTGCATACCATGCAAAGGATGAAGATTCAACATAATAAAAGACACAAATCACAGGTACTATGCACTTAGCAGACACTCCAAAAAGTGACAGTTGTAAATTTGTCATTACATCCCTCCTTTGTGGCTCCCCAGACCAGGGACTCTTTTGCCCTTTAACGAGGTCAAACAAAACTTGTGTGCTTGCTTGCATAATTAATCTGGGGGTGGGGGTGGGACTCACATATAGAGGAGGCTGGGGGATGGGAAAGGAAATTAGACAGTGGCATCTCCTCCAGGCTAGACTGGTACCATAGTAACCAGTAAGCAAGGGGCCATGTGACCAGCAGAGACAAAGACAACACCGAAACAACCCTGACAGCAACAAATCTGAGAGTGGGTGCAGGTGCTCAACAAACAGTCCCTCAGGAGGCTGAACCCCAGTGCTTCTCCAAACAGGAGGCCAGGGCCACACACAGCACTCTGTACCACTCTGTGCACAGAAGACCTGGTGAAGAGGGGACATGCAGGGTGAGGCACGAGGTTAAGTGGGGAGCTGGCTGAACCAACAGTGAAAGAGACCAGATGGGAAGGCCCTGTGCAGGAGGAAAACACAGAGGGATGCAGGCCTGTACAGCACCAGGCAGCAGAGCTGTAGACAAAGGCTTGGCTCGCCCATCCCAATCCCCAAAGACAGTCCAGGGGAACACTGTCACCCCTCCCCAGGAGGACAGCTGTCTCTTGTCCCCACCTCACCCCTCCTCTGGAAACGAATGACAACCTGAACTCCTTGCTCATTCTAAGGACTGTTTAGGGCCTGGTCTTAACTGACTAGATGCTTAAAAAAAAAAAAAAAAAAAAAAAACCTAAGAACTTTTAAGCTGATTTCTCTGCTTACATCCAAGCCTTGAGTTCTCCATGTGTTACAAACTCTGAGATCAACTGTGTTAACACAGGCTAGAAACATAATTGAAAACAGGAGGAAGGATTTATTTTAATGGCACCTTTCCTATAATAGGTAAGTGATTTAGCTTCTGTTTGTCCCCAGGTAAATCCCTAAATGGCAAAAGCAATACTAATTAACTAACTTTCTACATTTAGAAAGCTATTAGGACTATTTGTTGGTTGATGTAATAACTGGTGATTGGGAAAAAATTCAGAGAAACAGAAAGGAAAAATAAATAAAATTAAGAAACTTACCACTTGGACAAATATTGTGGACACTTTGGTATATATTACTATAGATCCTTGAAAGAAAAAAGTGTGCAGCTCTCAACACAGGTGAGTACTGTGTGACAGTTAAGGCTTTGGGAGACAGGGGTAGGCTTTGTGATTTTAGGTGACTCACTTGCCCTCTCTGAACTACATGTTCCTCATCAGAAGAGAAAGCCAGTACTCCTTCAGATTCAGAGGTTTAGTGTGAGGATTAAATGGGATAATGCATTCGAAGTGCCTATCACACAGGAGGTACTTGGTAAACACAGCTTTGTTATATATTTGTAATGTTCTGTAACTTGCTTCTTCATTTACCCACATATCAAACACCTTTTCAGGACAACAAATATACTTCTACATTTTCATGGTCAGTAGCTGGTTGTGTATTTGTGGTGCAGTGTGAGCCACAAAGTAGTCTCCGTGCCTCTGTTGCTCTTTCAGATCACTGCTGATTCCTACTATGTAGATGACTGGGATAAGCACTGAGCCACCCATCCTGCCTCATCTGTTCAACTCATTTCTCAGGGAAACCTCCCAAAGGAAACTGAGAACACATGATGCTCGCATAGCTATGAAGGGCTTAGCTTTTTTAACAGTAAAATAAAAAGTAAAAATTAAGGTTTTAGAAAAAATATATGTATACATGTGTAACAAAAATCCAGCCACATAACTAGGCAAAACTATGATTATCACCTTAGTATAGATCTAGCTCCCCTCATTGTATTTTAAAGAAAAAGTCATTCATTAGTGTCAATGGATTCAGCTCTGAGATGTTCTTTTAGTAAGTCAATTCAGAGTTGGTCATTTCCAATGCACACGTAATACATGCACATTTAACTTTTAAGTGTTTCAAATAGATTTTTAACTTTGCTATTCCCAAGGCACTGTATAAGTCTACTGGTACCTGACACATTGGACCTAAAACAGTGTCTAAGTCTCATCTGTGGGCTGTGTGTGTCTATGTGGATTCCAGGACCCCACCTAGATCTACTGAGTCACTGTGTCGGAAGCTGGGGATACACTTAAGAATCTCCTAGAATCTCCCTGGGAGATTGTTTTACACGGGGAAACACAGCAGGCACTATCTTCATATGATACATAAGTAATTACACCCACCACCTCTAAAACCCTGTAACCTCTACCCACATTTAAAATTTTTCCAACTTCAGTCACCAATAGCTTATTCTTTTACATCATTTAATATAATAAATCCTTTAAAATTTTTAGCTGAACATAGGAAACACTATTAGATGCCTAATATGTGCCAGGCCTCTTAATGACTCTTACCTGCTATGTGCCCAAGGGATCACTTTGAAGAAGAAAATCTACCATCTCATTTTTTATGTACTACTGCCAAATGTCACAGAGTTGGGTCGTCATATGTTTTTTTTTTTTTTTTGTTTTTTTTTTTTGCTGTTCTAAAGGATCATATACCATGTTCTAAAAGGCAGCATATGTATCCATTCAGAAGTTACAGTGTTGGCTTTTGACAGACCCTATTCTAGGAACTTTATATGCAGTCCTCAATTTTATTTTAAGAGCAATCCCCACATGGCTGGTGTTATTATTACCCATTTCTTAGAGACAGGATGGGAGGAGGTAACACAGCCTGGTCAAGGTCACAAAAGGTGGCAGAGCTTGGACTTGAACCTGTGACTGGGTCCAGAGCAGTTTTCTCCACCAGCAGACTAGACTGTTTCTGCACAGTTCAAAGCCTTTCCCTGGTTTCCATTGAGGGAGGTCACTTTCAAAATGATCTGTGACTATGAACTTCAGGAAAATCAACAAGCAGTTCTCTCTTCTTTCTGAACCCCTCTCGATCTCCTCGGTGACTACAGGGTGGGGTCAGCTAGTTTAGAATCAAAAGATGAGAATTCTAGTTGTGGTGTTGACGCTAATTAATCATTAGATTTAACTGTTCATGGGTTGAACTCTTTTTCTAACCCTTTGTGATATTTTTGCCAAAGATGAGGGAACTTGGAAAGAATAACTACAAGAACAAATGCATATACATCTTTCATTTGCTATTTGCATTCTGTAAACATATACAATCACACACTTGCTATCCTTCCTTGGAAATGAACAAGAAACAATTTATTTCGATATTCATGAAGGAGAAATTATTTAAGATGATACACAATTAGCACCATTAGTGCCTCTCCATTTGTACTGTCTGTAAGATGCAATACCCATCAATTTGAACCCTCAGCTCAGCTACTTAGTATTTTCCCTAGAAAAACTACTTTATTTTCTAGACATCAGGATCATCCTCTAAAGAAAGAGAAAAATAACAGCACCTCATCTATAGAGTTAGTGTGCAGATTAAACAATTGCATGATTATACTACATCTAAGGGCTTAGTAACTATTAACTACTCTGATTATTTACTAACCCTGCCTTTAGTTAAAGCTTATCAGAATAACCCTGTTTTATTCATCACTTCCTTCAGTACACTAATTATGTCCATGCCACCGGGGAGGCTGAGGAGACACACAAGGACTGTGCTTAACCATCAAGAAGTCTTTGCTCAAGTACAGGTGAAAAGTAGGGCAATGATATGTCCAACTTTGCTTGGTCAGTTGTGGCTTGTGCCTGTTGTCCCAGATTAATTATTAATGGCTCTCCTTGCTTCGCTCTCAACAGTGTCCTGGTTGGGATGATGAATTACATGTCTACCCTGTTGATAAGACTCCCACGGGAAAAACACTGCAGCCCCTGGCAGGATTTAACTGGCTCCAAGGCAGTGATGCACAGAGGCTGTGGGCTTCTTGGGGGCGATGGAGGGCTCCCCTCTGCATGTGGAGGGCAGAAAGAGCATTTGGGGGAGGCAACAGTTCAGCGAGGCCTGAAGGGCAAGACGGAGGATGCTGCAGGGGGAAGCAGCAAATTCAGAGGATGCAGAAACCCAACACTTGTAGACTGTCACCCCACTTGTTCTGTCTTCCCGCAAAAGAGTGGACAGAGCCATAGCCAAAAGTAAAATTAATTTGTTTTAATTTTTAAAGGAAGTTAGGTTATTCATGGCTAAGTGAGTCTCTAAATTGTACTGGATTATTTGGAGTAGAGATGAAAAATACTCACAGGTTGAGTACCCCAAGGCCCCGAAATTAGAATTTTTCAAGTTTTTAGATCTTTCATCTCAGATCCAGTTTGCTTTCATCTGACCAACATCTCGCGGAAGTTAGCCTTGGGGCTTTAATTTTAACAAGAGGATGAGAAGAGAAGAGATCACCTGAAAAGTAGTGGATTCCATGTTCACAGGTCTCTCTACCTCCAAATACCCCATCCCTCAGAAACTCCTCTTGCTGCTTTATGAGGGAATCTTGAAACCTAGAACAGCCTTCATGTGATCTTCCTATGGAAGTACCAGGGAATCTTGGCCCTGCTTACATGGGTACAGTCACTAAAGCTCAACACAGAGAGGCCAAACTGAGGGGCTCTGCAAAAGTTTCAGTCTGCGACTAAACCCCACACATAACATGTTTTACCTTGGCCTTCTCTTGGGCAGAATGTCTGACCAATGAATGCGTGCTGAATGAAAGATAACACAGAACTCTGACCCAGTGCCTGTGACCCACCCTCCCACAACCACTTCAAAACAGGGTGACAGTCAAGGACCAATGGAATAGACTAGAATGGAATATATAGGAAGAAGAGAATTGTGCTGTCAAGCCCTCTCAACTTACAGTTTGGAAACTAAAACCTACAGATGTTGAGACTTTCCTTGGATCAAATGATTTGGGGCAGGCTAGGGGCAAGACTAGACCTCCACCTGCCTTCTTTACTCTTAAATGGACTAAACCAATGAGGATAAGAGGAACTGAAAAATTGTGCATTTGCATGAAACTTAATTTTGAAATTGTATTCATATACATCTTCTCATATCTAAAGAAACACCCTTAAGAATGAGAAACATGAAATACATACGTATTCTAAGAGGTTTGCTCTAGGCCCAGGAATAGACAACAATTGAGCCTAGAATTTCAAAATGTCCAATCAGCTACAGTGATTTAAATCAAAATGTACAGAATACAGTAGTGGATAAGAATCACCAAAATTATGTGAGTCTCATTACCCTGTTCTGGCAGAAATGCCACTGGTTGGAATACCATGGTAGGAATTCTAAGTTCACAATATTGACTGATCTGCAAGATTTGCCAAGAACCTCCCAGTTACATATCCTAATCTATAGAGTGCTTTTAAAAACACAGGAAATTCACTGTAAATGATATTGGCTACTAAACACATGTTTAGGATTGGCATGCAGCAAAGTTTACTGAACATCCATTGTTTTTTAAAGGTATATAATTTTATTTCACCATGATTTTCTTCTCTCTCATTTTGGGTTTTTTATTTTTATTGGTGTATGTTTGTGATTTCATAACTACATTTATTTGAGGACTTGATATGTGCATATCATCTTGGTCTTTTCAATTCCTTTTTCCCCTACCCTCCACTTTCTCCTCTTCTCCATATCCAAAAAGTCTCTCTCCCTTTATTTTACTCTTTAATTTTTATTTTCTCATATTAGAGAAACCAAGATATTTAACCTTCTGTTAAATATTTAATCTTCTGTTAAATATTTAACCTGTGATTTATTTCACTTAACATTATAGCCTCAAAATCCATTTATTTTTCTACAAATGATTCAAATTCATTTTTCTTTATGGTTGTATAATACTCCATTGTATCTAGGCTGTATCCAAAGTTTAGCTACTGCTAACTGCTGCTATGAACACAGGTATACATGTATCCTTACGGTATGATGTCTTCACTTCTTACATGAAAATATCAAGGAGAGGTATAGGGAGGTTTAATGAAATTTCTATTTTTAGTTTTCTGACAAAGTTCCATATGGATTTCTACAGCACTTGTACTAGTTTACATTTTCACCAGCGATGTAGAAGGGTAGTTCTTTTTCTCAACATCCTTACCAGCATCTATTGTTTTTCTGTGTTCTTGAGGATGGCCATTCTTACTGGAATAAAATGGAATCTAAGGGTTGTTTCGATTTTCTTTTCTTTAATGGCTAAAGATGCTGAACATTTTTTAATGTACTTTTGAGCCCTTTGCACTTCTTTTGACAAGTATCTGTTAACTTCATTTGCCCATTTTTGACTGGGTCATTTGGTTTTTTGGTCTAATTTTTCTTTATATATCCTAGATATCTGTCCTGTATCAGAAGAGTAGCTGGCAAAAACAACTTTTCTTATTCTGTACATTGTCCCTTAACTCTGTTGATTGTTTTCTTAATCCCATTTGTTGATTCTTTGTATTATTTCTTATATTGAAGTTCTGTTCAGGAAGTCCTTGCCTATGCCTATGTTTCAAGGGTTTATTTTATTTTATTTTATTTTATTTTATTTTCCAGTAGTTTCAGTGTTTCTGTTTTTATCTAGGTCTTTGATCCATTTTGACTTGATTTTAGTAGAGAGTGACAGAAATAAGTCTCATTTCATTCTTCTACACATGAACAATCATGTTCCCCAGCACCATTTGTTAAAGAAACTTTATTTTCTCTAACATATGTTTTTCACCCCTTTGTCAAAAATCAGTAGCTAAAGGTGCACAAGATTGCTTCCATGCTTTCTGCTCTACCCCACTGGTCAATGTGTCTGTTTTTGTTCAAGTACCACGCTGTTTTTATTACTATATCCTCAAATTTTGATATCTGGGATTGTGATGCCTCCCACTTTGCTCTTTTTGGTCGTGATTGTTTTGGCTATTTTGGGTCTCTGCTGGTTCCATATCAATTTTAGGATTGCTTTTCTAATTCTGCTAAAGAATGTTGTTGGTATTTTGATAGAAACTTCCTTAAATCTATGGAAGATTTTTGATAATGTGACCATTTTGACTATATTGACTCTGCCTATCCATCTTCTAGGGTCCTGTTCAGCCTCTTTCTTCAGAACACTATAGTTTTGGTTATATAGATCTTTTACCTCCTTGGTTAGACTGATTCCTACATGTTTAATTTCTTTTTGGAGCTACTCTGAATAAGATTGCTTTCTCATTTCTTTCTCAGTGTGCTTATTATTGATATACAGGAACACTACTGATTTTTTTGTGTGTGTATGTTGATTTTGTATCCTGCCACTTCACTGAATTTATTAGTGCTAACAGTCTTTCAGTTGAGCTTTTTTAGGCCTTCTATGTTAAGGACCATATTATCTGTAAGTAAAAATAGTTTAACTTCTTCCTTTCCTATCTGCAGCCTTTTTTTTCTTTCTCTAAAGCCTAATTGTTGATCACCTAATTGCATGACAGCCTTTCTCATATAAATCACTATATATTTGTGAACACTGTATTATAAATTAGGATTGTTCCCACTTTTAAGAAATGAAGCAACATAATGAAGAAAATGTGCCCAGTGTCGGAAGGCAAGCAAAAACATAGCTCAGATTCAAACCTGGTCTTACAAGATGAGGAATTACTTGTGTTGACCACAGTAAGACTGATTGTTTTTATATTGGACCTTAATCATTTAACCAGGAGAGAAAAACAGACCTCATCGGACCATTTTACCACATTTACTATCAAGGTTGTCTTTTAGAATCTAACAGAAAATTTACAGTAAAGTGTTCGGAAACAGCCTCGCATTTCTAAAACTTCAAATATTACACTCATTTTTAACTACTGTTATAGGTACAGCGATGGCTTCTACTAGATACTTTTCTCACCCCTATATTTCTATTTCATAGCCTCCGGCTTCCAAACCCTAATGTTTCACCTGTCCCTGAGCTTTCATTAGGTCTTTTATCTGCTAGGGTGACCAGGGGCTTTTTCTTAGCTCACATTCCCGGCTAGGGAATTCTTGGCCAAGGGCCCAGGCCCCTGTGCTGAGGAACTGAACATCAGGCTTCTTTCTTGTATTTTCTGACGCTGGCCTCCACAAAGAACACCTGGGACCCTTTTTGTTTCCTTCAAAGAAATCAGATTCTGTGAACTCAAAACGGTCTTCCTAAAAACTTATCGAACTCCAAAACTGTTTGCAAATTGAGGCCAGTTCTGAGCACTTGGCTTCCAGCACCCTGAAAACAATGTTTTCAAAAGGTTGTGCTTTCATCTTGACGATATAATTACCTGAAAACAGGGAGGGGAGCAACAGGGAGGGAGCGATCAGAAAAGATTCCTTTGACAAGAAAATTATTGTTACATAGAGGCCAACTTGGAGTAAGAGCTCAAAATGTGTCTCTCAAATCAGTCAATATTTTATACAATAATTTATTTAAAATTTTGTCCACTATGAAGTGCTTCCTAAGGCTGATTTTGGTAATCTGTTTTGTTTTGATCTTAAATCATATTCAGTCAATGGCAACTTCTACAATCCAGAAGAGATGCACATGCGATCTGCTGGAATAAGAGTCTATCCTTTCAAGGACATAGGCCAGCAGAGAAAGCCAGATTCTGAAATTTTTTTCTACCCAAAGCATAGCTTACCTATAGTAATCTGCCATTCTTCTCTTTCTCTTCTCACTCTAGTTTACATTTTTAAACTCGTGACATTCATTCATTCATTGTGCTAATGGAGACTGAACCCAGGACCTTTACACTGAACTGCATTCCTACAGTGCTTTGTTGTGTTTTGTTTTGTTTTTCACAGGCTCTCCCTAAATTGCCCAGGCTGTACTTAAAACCTGTAATCATCCTGCCTCAGCCTCCCAAAGTGCTGGGATTACAAGTATGCACTTCCATGCCCCAGTGTTTTCTTTCTTTGTTTAGGGGATTGAATTCAGGGACTTTGCACTGAGGGGCATCTTCAGTTTGCTTACTTGTTTATTTGTCTGTTTGTGATGAGGTCTCATTAAATTGCCCAGATTATAGGCAATTTTTTGTTTTTAAGCTGCTGGAGTTCCTACTCAGAGCCTGGTGCAAGCTAGGCAAGTGCTTTATCACTGAGCTACACTCCCATAGCACTTTTATTTTTCATCAGCTACTCAGGCACCCATCTCTCAGAAAAGCCTCACAGATAAAGTTACTCAGAAATCTGAGCAGGTAGAGCTAGGAGTATAGCTCAGTGGTAGAGCACTTGCCTAGTGTATGGCGAGGTCTTGAGTTTAATCCCCACATTGGAGGAAAAAGAGGAAGAGAAGGAGGGTGGGAGGACTAAGGTTTCCTTTGAGGTACGTTTCCACTAGTAGAAAAGTGTGTTTGTATCTACTAAAGACTTTATAAAACTTTAGGTTTTGGAAGCACTTTTTCCCTTCAAGTACTATAAATTACATCATGAACAAAGGTCATCTATGTGATAATTATCTTTAATCTTATAAATAAAAAATTTTAAAGTAGAGCGTAGAGCTTTATATACTGGGAAGATCATGACAATTTGTGGGGATGATTTCAGTGGTGGAAACAGTTACCACAATCTTCAGGATAAAGTAAACTTCAATAAAGAGCATATCCTGGACATGATATGGATATAAATAGTAACATAAATATCTCCACTCACATTTCTCTGTCTACTCAGGAAAGACAATAGTTACCTACTTCAAATGCCTTCTGCATACAAATGAAAATAAAATGAACACTGTTTTGCTGTCAACACTCAATTCATAGTGACAAAGAAAAGCCATGGCTTGGATAACATTAAACGGTGCATAGCTAAATCATTTATGTTAGGCTCTGACATGCATTTTATACTTCTTAAATAAGGGAGTATATGATAATTGGAGTATTAACATTCATAAGTCTGTTTTGTCAGTGGGTACACACTGAATAAAATAAATTATCAAAAAGAATCATCTTCCTTTGAAGAAATATTTACTGAACATTTGACATGCCATGGGGTTCATTCTGGCAATCACATAGAATACAAAAAGAAATATAATAGTTTATAAGTTACTAGAATAAAATCATCAGTAAACAGAAACAGCTTAGTGATTAACAGTACAAATCTTGAATCAAATATATCTAAGATGCAGTTTCCTCTGCTGAAATGGGATTAAATGAGCTCATACATGTAAAGCTCTTAGTCCAGGGCTCAGGTCATCTACACACACCGCCTTTTTCTCCTTCTCTGGAATTAGACTTTAGGAAGCCAGTAAAACTGGTAAACCTTTCTCCATCTTTCTTTTCCCCTTTTCTGCAGGACATGCGTAATGTCAAAAGTTATTATTCCAACTGCCTTTCTCAATAGATACAAGAAATCCAATTTAAAACTGAATTTGGGACTTTATAGAAAATCTGTTCTTCTCAATCTAGCTGATTTTATTCCCAAAATCCTCAAGAAAACTACACAGAGAAAGGCAAGTGTATTCTAGGAACATCAAGATGCAAAGATAAATACTGCTTTTAAAATGTTAAGTCTCCCCTTTTCCTTCCTCTTTTCTTCTAACGTTCAACACATATTTGGTTTTTGTTAGGTTGTTTGTGTGTTTTAAAACAGAGTGTTACTAGGCCTTGTAGTTGTTTCTTACAGAAGTCTTGTAACTAGAACTTTGGAGAAACCTTAACACATATAATCGAAACCACTACTTTTTTTTTTTTTTTTAACCTTTTTGAGACAGGGTTTCATTATGCAGTAAATGCTGGCCTTGAACTCACTTTATAGCCTAGGCTGGCCTCAAACTCACAGTTATCCTCCTGCCTCAGTCTCCTGAGTGCTGAAATTAAAGGCACACACCACTACACCTGGCCTACTACTTTTCAAAAACCTGGAACAATCAGAATTTTCATTCTTTAGTTCTGAAATAGTCCACAAGCAGGCAAGTATTATCCAAAAGTGCTTACTGAATCACTTTGAACAGAAGAAAAATCACATCAACTGGCCTAAAATTAGGAGCTTGCAGAAGACACTAATCAAATGGAAGTGTGGAACTGAGAGAGAAAACAGAAAAATCACTGACTGAGTGCATGAGTGATGGGCAACCACAGTACACTGGAAACCCCCAAATCAGGAAAAAAAATCACCCCTCCTGCCATAGCCAGCTGGCTGTCATCACATTCTCCCTGTTCCCACATTCCCTGTTTTTCAACTTTATCGACTTCCTGCTATTCTTCTGGTAGATCTGTCATCTTCCAAACTGGATGTCTTTGCTCTTCCTTCTCATTGTTCCCTCTCCTCTCCCTGCAGCCTTCTTCTCTCTGTAGGAATACTTGCTAAAACTCACCTTCTCTTTGAAACCAAATTCGAATCTTGCTTCCTTGATATCTAGCCTTTGGTTCTAATGTACTTTGGTTTTACATCTCAGGTGGCATTTACCATAATTTTTCCTTTGATTTCAGGCTGTTTCCTTGTCTGTTATACCCGTGAAATTATAACCTTCTTTTAAAAAGCTCATCCCCAACTTGTCCACGTCTGTACCTATTCCCGGGCTAGCACAGTGCAGAGCACGAAGATGCTCCCGAATTGTCTGCAAAACGGAATTGGCTTTACTGGAACACCGTCCCCTCTTAATGAATTTACTTTTAACAACTACTATGAATTCAATAAATAATAGAAAATTTACCTCATTAAAAAAATCATGTCTTATTACTTATGGGAAGTAATCATTTACTTTCACACACAGATAACTAGTTTGTTTCTCCAAGTATGAAGAGAAGTAATTTCAAAAGGGACATGCATGCCACCATCTTACTCTTCTGGTCTCATGCGATCTTTACTCAGTTATTATTTCTTCTAAGATTCTCTCCATGCAATTATAATGAGAAAGAACTACCACATGTGAAGAAACCCAAGAGAATTAGCTGACTAAACAAAACACAAAAGAGAGTCATGTAACATTTACTGTACACCTTAGGTTAGCTGGTACTAAATTACACAATGCCTTTTATAATAAATATACATATTTACGCAACAGGATAGATTTAAGTGAGACTGAATATAAAACACCAGGGTTACTGGGCTGTTTATTTCTTATGGTGGTGCTGGGGATTGAACCGAGGGACTCAAACAAGCTAATGTTTGTACCACTAAGCTACATCCTCAGCCAAGTCTTACATACTTTAAGATCTTCCTCAACATATAAGATTTCTAGTATTTCTAAGATCTTTAGGACGTTATCATAATGAAACAAACAAACAAACAAAAGAAGAGATTTTGAGGCACCTAAAAATTGCAAGGTGCGAAGCTAGTTGATGCAGAGCAAAAAATGATCTCCCTATAAAGTCAGAGTCAACAGACATTGCCTAATGCCTCCTGTGTGTCTGCTCATGTGAGGTATGACTTGATCTTCACCTTAACAGAGCACAGGATTCAGGGCAGACAGACAAACACCAGGCCATTATAACACAGATCCATAACAGAAATGCTGATGGAACAACTGGGCAGAAGACAAAAAAAAACACTCACCTGAAGAGTCAAAAGGCTGTTAGCTAGGCTGAAAGCACAGGGCATTGCACTCAGAAGAAGCAGCAGAAAGGCAAGGGGCCAGTGCACCCAGTTCTCCTGGGAGTGTGCAAGCTGATTAGCAGAATCTCAGGGGAGCTGAAGCCATGGCCTCATAGTAAGGCCTGTAGGAAACACAGCCTCTCACATGCTCCTCTGCAAAGCATACCTCATAGGGTTGTGGCAGGGACTGAGCAAAGCATGCTCAGCGCAGTGCCTGTCGTGGAGAACCCACTCAGGAAGTATTCGCTGCTATCACTGTCATTAACTTTATCACTCCATTAAGACAGGTGCATCTGACTTATCTGATTGCTTGATGGAGAGCTAATGCAAATCTGTGAACATTAAAGAAGTAATTACCACCTTCAATGAAATGTAACTATTTGGAAAGCAAAACAAAGAAGATTGCAGAGTCCTAGCTCTTGGGAAGAGAAAAAATTCCTCTGGAAAGAACTACAAAGGGACAGTGAGAATTTATTCTTGTGCCTGAAGATTCAAGATCCACGTAAGATGCATCAAACTAAATGGCTTGCTGATATTTGATTTTGTTCATACTGTATTTGTTACCAATGTACACAAGGACAAGTTTACTCAGACTCAATGCCCTTTGGGAGCATCTTTCCTATCTACTTCCCTGAACCAAGTAATCAGCATTTAAGGCCTCATGGCCTTGAAAATAATCTTCAATGAAAACTATGGTCATAGATTACTGAGAATTTGATTTTGTCCCCTTAAACTTCTTGCTGTTTTTAAACACCTACCCCAAACAAAAAAGAAAGCAAAGAAACAGACAATACCTTAAATTCCTTCAACCAAAAGGAAAAAAACAAACAAAATTGATGGAAAAATAAGATACTTCCATGATACAGAACAACTGAAGGAATTCATGACCACGAAACCAACCCTACTGAGAGTGCTAAAGGTTATTCTAGAGATAAAGATGACCATGGTTCCAGGAACAGCAGCAGAGGTAGATCACCAAACAGGACAGGCAACTGAATGAAGGAGAAGAATGGAGGGGCAACAGCAGGAGGATAGCGTGGCAGAGATGAACCAATGCATGTAGATAGTAACCACTAATGTAGATGGCCTCAATTCACCAACAAATAGAAAGATAGGGAGGGTGGATCAAGAAACAAGATCCATCAATATATTGTATACAAGAAACACATTTAACTCAAAAGGAAATTCACAGAGTGAAAATCAGAGGAGAGAAAACAATTATTTCATGGGACAGGAGACCAGCAAAAAGAGCAAAGGTAGCTTGCCCATTAACTGCAGAATGGATAAGAAAGACATAGTATTTTCATACAGTGGAAAGCTACTCAACTATAAAGTAGAATAATCTTGAGGCTCTTGTAGGTAAATAGATGTAACTGGAGATCCTGCTCATGGGTGAAATGGTTTGGACTCATACGAGCGAACAACGAGCTATCTCCCTAGCATAAAAAAACTGATGGAGCTGGGGATTTAGCTCAGCCACGCAAGTGCCTGCCTGGCAAGTGCAAGGTCATGAGTTTGAGTCCCAGTACCAAAAAAAAAAAAAAACCTGAAGGAGTTAGTGGACCCAAAAAGCACAATAGATATTATGAAAGTGATAGGGCAGGAAATGGTTAAAAAAGGAAAGTGGTTAATTGCTAATTTTCTATTATCTTGTTTTGAATTCTTGCATCATTTTCATAATTTTGCTTGGTTTGGTTTTATTCTTTCTGGTTAGATTTTACTGTATTTGATGGTATGGGCAGCTATTTTGAAGATAACAGGATGTATTATGGTAACCATTGTTGATTTCCTATCATCTTGTTTTGAAGTTCTGTAATGCTTATATTCTTTTGTTTTGATTGGTTTTATTCTGTTTTGTTCTTTTTGATTTTATTATGTGTGATAGTATGAATAGCTATTTTGAAGAAAACAAGAGACTTTATGGTAGCCATTGTTGAATTCCTATTATCTTGTTTAGAAGTCCTGTAATGCTTTCATTCTTTTGTTTTTATTGGTTTTGTTCTGTTTTTTGTGTGTGTTTGTTTGGCTTGTTTGTTTTGTTGTGTGTAATGGTATGGACAGCTGTTTTGAAGAAAACAAGGACATTATGTTAACCATTGTTGATTTCCTGTTGTCTTGTTTTGAAGTCCTGTATAGCTTGCATTGTTCTGTTATGATTTGCTTTATTTTGTTTGGTTTTATTCTCTTTAAAATAAAATTAAAAAATAACTAAAAAGGTGGGGGGTGGCAGGGGGAGAATGAAACGACTCCTCCAAACTCTTTTCTTGAATCTTCACTTCACCAAGACTTTCTCTTGTAAGCACCACTTTGGAATTGAACATCCACCAACCAGCTCAATGGTCTGAGACCTGGGTTCAACCTGGTGCTGGAGGAACCAGGAAACTACAGTCCAGTGGACAAGCATGGGCTCTCAGACTCTCCACAAACTTGATTACATCCACCCTTTACCCCTTCAACCTGACTTATTCTTCCTCATCATTCCCCTCTGTTCCCAGATGCCACAGGCAAACAGGAGCTCCTTACCCAGTTTTAGGGTTTCTTCCAATCCTGGAACTCCAATCACAGCCACGATACATCTCAGAGAATACTGTGCCGACGGCCACATGAAAGAAGAGAAACACTTTTTGTGTGTGTAGCAACTAAGACCTATATAGAGAAATGATGTTCACTAGTCCTTCCGAGTACTTATTGAAAAGGAGAGCCAATCAACTAAGTGCAGCCTTGTTGGGCTCAAAACGACTCCTAAAACCCACTCTCATACCCCAGCCAGTGTGAAAGACTCTCATGGTTAGCCAAATTTTTCAACTGTGGTAGTTTGTTCCTCCAACTTCAAGTACTGTAATGAAGCAAAAGGTAATTAGGGTCTTGTAATCAAGTCCAGCAATGTTTGAGTGGTGCTATGGTTTAAATCTAAAATGTTCCCACAAAAGTCTCATGTATTCAGAAGTGGGGCTTTGGGAAGATGATTGGATCAGGGCCACTATACAAATCAGCAGATTAATATTGGTGAATTCATAACTGAATGTGCCATTAAGAGTTAGGGCCTGATTCAAAATGGGTCAATGAGGACAGTCCTGAAGGGTGCGCTGTATTCTTGCTCCCGGCTTCTCCCTTCTCTCTGCTTCCTCACCGCCATTCCCTTCCACCATTCTGTGTGTGCTGTGGTTCCACCCAACCATGAATCGAATCCACTGAGACGATGAGCCAAAATAAATTCTTCATCCTTGCAGATGTTTGGTAGTATGTCCCAGCAGTGGGGAAGTAATGAATATGAGTGGAAAAGTTACTTTGAAAGAAGTTTTTTATTCTACTGCACAGTAAAATATGCAATATTCCCAATCTATGTAGCAATAGAGTACCTCCCCTCACAATCTAATTATCGTCGAAGACATTCTGACATCACTGCTCTTACTTTGGTCTGAGAATATTAAATTTAAGGAGTGAAAAATAGCAAACCTAAATAAGAGACATTTAATTAAGCAAAAGGCATGGTTTGGTTGGAGTTAAATGGTGGCTGTAAGAAATAATTTCTTATTTCAGTATTCTAAAAGAAAGATTGTAACAAGCCTTCTTAAACAACTTTGAGTTTACGTGCAAGTTTACACCTAAATAAATATTTCTATAATCCTTTTTTGCTCCCAACTACTTGAGAGAAGCCTAAAAAAAAATCTCTGAAATATTTTAGGTGCTGGCTTATAATGAATTGTTATTAGCATTTGGGGCATGACTGACTGCCATGCCTGTCAGCATCCTTCACTTTACTCCCTGCACACACCATAGGTGTTTTACTCAATAAAACCACCAAATGTTTTCCTCTGGATAACAGTGAGTTCATGAAGTTGTTAAAGCCCTCCAGAGTTTCAGACCCACATGGCTGGTCTGGAATTTCATAAATGACACAATGCCTTAATCCAGTCAATTCCCATCCCCTGAGAGGCTTATCTCATTACATGATATAATATATTCCTAACGAAGTAGAAAAACTAGTTTTCTGGGTACCAGAATCAGGTATGCATATACTAAGAAAGTGTAACAACATTTTTAAAAGAAACCTGCAGCAGATTCTGAGATCCTTTCTAAATGCATCATTTCTGATGAGTTTAGGTTTTCAAAGAATTAAAGAAAGTGAGGCACGTCATGGACTGTTAGTAACAAAAGTTGCTGCCACTCAAGAATTTTCTGAAAAGGGCTCTGTCAAAGGTAGCTTAGATTTATTACATCTAAATTCACGTTTTCTAGTTTACTTGGTTCTTCTCAGATTTGTTTTGGATATGACAATATTTTAGAAAAATAAAATTCGATAGCAAAATTTTGAACAAATTTATTGCAGTTTTAAAATGAGCTAAGATTTAAAAAAAAGCAATCAACCAATGCAATGTGAAGATAACAAGGACTACATTAAAAAGCATTATTCACTTACAGCAGATTTTAGACTTGCTTCTTTATTCACCAAGGTGAAACACTTCCTTAATAGAACTTTTTCAAAGGTACTCTCATCCTACCAGTCTTTTAAATTTCTTTCCACCTCCTCAGATTGACATAAAGTAAGTAACTACAGAAATCAACCAGAACATGCTTGTTAGTGTGAAAATATGAGACATTTTTCTTGGTGGGAGTGGGGCAATTGCAACTATAACAATTAAATGAATCAGTCATGAAGAGTTCCTGAATTTATTTAAAAGAGCAAGTATGCCAACATCTCTCTGGGGGTACAAAAAATTTTAAAAGAACCAGTAAAATGACACTGGTACATGCTTTGTATGCTGACCACTGAATGAATAAATAAGTGAATGAATGACAACAGTAAGGAATAAAAGAAGAACAACACTATAGAGCCTTGAATTATTAAAGTTACTGTGGCATTATAAAGAGCAAGGTATTGTGTGTGTGTGTGTGTGTGTGTCTTCTTTTCAATATTATATTACCTTTTAGTGTTGAATCTTTAAGAAAGAAACTGACTAGATTACAATAGTTTACCACCCAGCCTTTACTATGCTCAAAGAAAATTTTAGATACTGGAAGGGACAAAATGTGAGTGAATCTGGACGCTGATCTCACAGAATTTACGTATTTTGCAGCTCTTAACATAAACCATCAGCTAAGTGATTAGTTAAATCTAGCTACTACCCAAAGATGGCATACGTTATTCAAGTACAGTGAAGAGTTTCTTGGCTTTGCCCTCTTGGGAAGAACTATTTAAACTCATTCTCAAAAAATATATATATAATATATATTCCATACAGTCCAAGAAAAATTTCAATGAAACAAATCCCAACCCAACACTAATAAACTTTTTGACCTTAAAAGTGCATGTGTGCCCATGCACAAATGCACAAGGGCACACACACATACACTCACAGATTAACACTTGACATCAACAAGTACAAATTT
>RJWM01024457.1:0-30698 GCA_004363535.1 Dasyprocta punctata | reverse complement strand
CTGCGTCGGGGCGCTCCAGCCCTGCACGTGCTGGAATCCAGCCGGCTCCAGGCCTGCCCTGCACAAATCACATCGTCCTTCTAAGCCCTCTGAGCAAACCAAATGCAAGAACTAAAACCATCTTCTAGGAATCCGTAAGGCTGTCCCTGGCAAAACCCCATTAAAAGGTGGAGTTTTGTTTTTTGTTTGCGGTACTGCGGATTAAACCCAGAGCTTCCTCACTGGGCCACATCCCCACCCCCACCCCACCCCATTTTTTTTTTTTTTTGAGACAGGGCCTTACTAAGTCACTCAGTTGCCAGGCTAGGCTGGGACTTGCAGTCCTCCTGCCTCAGCCTTGCAGAGTGCTGGGAGTCCAGACATGAGACACCACACCCAGCTGTAAGGGTTTTCTGAGAGCCTGGGGTGCACGGTACATGTGAGGCAGCAGACCCTGGCCTCAGACCTCGAGCTCCTGGAATGTCACCTCCCCCCCACCGAAGCAGGGTCCCTGGTCAGCCGGTAGACACTGGCATGTACAGCGGTGGCCCTGAGGACAAAAGGGTCAGGGCACCCCAGTGACGGGGTGGGTCACGTTTACCTCTGGCATCTCAAGCAGCCTGGGAATGCATGTGGCCACCGAGGATGTGGGGATCTGGTGAAGAGGCTGGGGCTGGGCCCCCGACCCGGGCTCCTGCCTGAAGGCACTGTGTGGTGCTGAGGAGACCCAGGGTGTCCCCACCCACCGCCTCCCTGGACCCGAGCTGGCTGCACACTCTGGAAGGGTGCGTCAGCCTTCAGACAGGAGCAGGAGAGCGGCCTTCTGTGCGCCACACAGGTGCCGCCCTGGCCCGCCCTCCCGTGCAGGTGGCCCTGGAGGCCTTCGTCATCAGCCGTCTTGGCCAGCACAGGGCAGGTCCGGGGGCCCTGGAGGAGGGCGCTGGAGGAGCAGAGCCACAGAAATGACCCCACACCAGCACCTCAGAGCCACAGATCTCAGGAGCACCCGGCCCAGCCAGGCGGGGAAACGAGGGTGCTGCAGGCCCCGGGGCACCCTGGGCCCCTGAGGGAGCCTCGGAGGAGCAGTTCTGAGCCTGGGGCCTCCTCAGCCCCACCCAGCCCTGGGTTCCCAGGACCCCACAGTACGTAGCCCCGGCTCCAAGGCAGCGGAGCCTGTCCCCCAAGCCGCCGGCTCCTGGAGATGGGTGACACTTTGCAAAGCCCCAGGAAGTGGCTTCCAGCGTGAGTCCTGTACCTCCAAGTGCACCCAGCAGACAGCTCGAGGAGCGCAGCTCACAGGGCGCGTCTCATGCAGATCTCGCCACAGCTGAAAAGGCGTTTGCTGCCTTTAAGACATGGGTCAGGGGTCTGGAAATTATAAAAAGTCGGTTCTGACGGGAGCTGCTGTGGAGATGGGAGCAGCTGCCCGGGCTCCGTTCACTTCCGCCAGGGACAGCTGCATATGAAGTGTCACATGGTCCCAAGTCACCCCCAGCCCAGTGCCGTGACCACTGGCAAACTTCAGCCTTCAGCTTTAGCTTTCTCCTTTGTAGTACTTTCCTCTAGGTCCCGTCTAAGCCTGTGCAACAGTGCACTTGACCCATTTATGAGCAACCCTGCCCCATAATAAATGCTCAATTAAAACCTACTAGTCGCAGGTGTTATACTGTCCCATATCAACCAGGATCTTGCTATGTAGTTCGGGCTGACCTTGAATTCTCTATGTAGCCCAGGCTGGCCTCAAACTTACAGTGATCCTCCTGCCTCAGCCTCCTGAGTGCTGGAATTTACAGGCATGTACCAGGCTTGACGCAGGGCTTTTGCATACACTGGGTCCCGTTGGAAGGACTCTCTGCTCGGGGTTTTGCATAGACAGCACCCCGACAGCAGGATCGATACTGAGGTTTCTTCTGTGAAAGTGCCCTTCACGTGGTGGCAGTGGCCTTCACGTGTGCCCGCTGCTGCCCAGGGTGGCTGCTCTGCCTGCAGCACTCACAGCCGACTTGCTGCTTTGTGTCAGAGCCGCGCTGGTGCCGCGGGTCTCTGTGAACGTTGGTCAGCTGCAGGTTTTCCGGGTTGTGCAGCGAGACCGGGTAGAGCAGAGCCGGCCTCACCTCCTCCTGCCTCTGCGCACCCCGCCTGCAGCACGGGGAGGTCCTGCCCCTGAAGATCATCACCTACGCCGCTGTGGCCCTGTCCCTGGCGGCCCTGCTGGTGGCCTTCGTCCTGCTCACCCTGGCCCGGACCCTGCGCTCCAACCTGCACAGCATCCACAGGAACCTCACGGTGGCGCTCTTCTCCTCCCAGCTGGTCTTCGTGGTGGGCATCGGCCAGACGGAGAACCCGGTGAGGCCCTCCGCGCCCTCTGCCTGGCCAGGGTGTCCCCGGGTGTCACCGCATGCCGCCTCTCCTCTCCCTGTCTTCCTGAGAGACAGGCACCACAGCAGCGTTCTCGCTCGTGGTGCTGGGAGTTAAATCCAGGCCTCACACTTGCTCCCAACAGCTCTAGAGCTGAGCTGTGTCCCCGGCTTTTTTATTTTTTATTTTGAGACAGGATCTCAGTAAGTGGCCCACATAGGCCTCAGATGTGGAACCCTCCTGCCTCAGCCTCTGGGACAGCTGTGATTACAGGAATGCACCACTGTGCCCAGCTTTGCTTGCTTTTTTAAGCGGCTGGGGTGGGGGCGTCACCACTGCTGCCTTTCGATGAGTGCAGCAGGGACTGGTGTGCCAGGCCAGGATGCTCAGGTCATAAGAAACGACAGTCATTTGCCAGGTCCCAGGGTCCCAGGCACTGTTGGGGTGCCGGCGGCCGAAGATAAGAGGGCGGATGTGGAGAGGAGCGCTGTGGGAGGGGACGGGAGGAGAGAGAGGCAGAGCGGCGGACTCCGTGTGGCCGGATGGAATGCAGGCGTGAGGCGTGGGCTTGCGGGGGTCCTGGAAGCTCCCAGCGTCACACACGTAGACAGTGTGTTCCGGACTGCGAGGGTCGGGCCGCCTTTCCTACAGCCTCAGTTAGCTCTTTAAGCCTCTGGGCCTGCAGCTTGGGACCAGCAGTCACCTACAGCACGAGTGAGCAGGACCCGGCCCCTGAGGCCAGTGCTCACTGTCCGCCCTGGGATTGTAACATCGAGGAAGAGCGGGCATTTCCGGTGCCCTGGGGGCACTGGCGCTGGAGCCTATGGTCACGATACACACAGCGCTGAGTACTCGCCCCGTCCTTGTCCTCGAGGTGTCCGGGGCCATGGAAACAGCCCAGGTGCCCCGCTGGTGTCCTGTGCTCACAGAGCGCCCGAAGGGACCCGCCCAGGTCACGTGCTGCCCCACCCACTGGTGGATGCCCAGCCCTGGGACAATGGAAATGAGAGGCAAACGGAGGCCAGCGGTGGGCACCTCTAATCCCAGCGCCTGCGAGGAGGCTGAGGTAGGAGGGTCGCAAGTGGGAGCACAGCCTGCGCTGTTCAGTAACTTGACCGGATGTGCTGTCAAGGTAAAAAGGGCTAGGGATGTAGCTCAGCGTGGGGGCCTTGAGCACAATCCCCAAAACTGCACCCCAAGAAAAAAAGGAAGCGACAACAGAGCATTTTCTGGGTATCTGGTCGTGGCGTTTGCAGAGCAGTGGAACCTGCACCCCCTGCCTGGCTGCACCACCTGGTGGCAGGGTGCTGGGTGTTGGGTGCTGAACTGGGTGACGGCCCAGCAGTGCCTCAGGAAGCGTGGCCTGGCACACAGTACACACCCTGGTGCTCTTCCAGTGAGCGGGGTCCGGCTCCTGTCCCCGGCTGCTACTCCTCAAGGCCAGGCCCCTTGCACACCCACCAGGCAGCATTGCCTCCACCTGCAGGGTCTCAGGCACCAGGCAGGCCAGGGCCTCGGCGATCCGTGGGGCACAGCGTGCGGGAGGGGCCCAGTGGAGGGAAAGCAGAGCCGTGAACTAGGGGGGCCCGACCCCAAGGCTGACTCACTGCCCGCCCGCCCTCCAGGCGGCTGCGCACCGGGGAGCAGAGCAGGAGGAAGCCCGCGCCTGGGGCTCCCAGGGCTTGGCACCGGGCCTGGCTTTTGTGGGTTTTCTCCTAACTCTCCATCCTGTCTCCAGGCGAGGTTTCCATCTCCCAGCCCTGGCAGGCTGAAATGGTTTACTGTGCCTTCGCGTCGTCTTTGCTCTGGAGACCGCGGATCGCTGGGTGCTGAAGTCCGCGTGTGCGACGACCCACCCCGGGGAGAAAGCTGTGTTTCTGTGCTTGTTCTCAGGCACTGGCTCTGTGGTTTACTTTGCGCTACTGAAAGCGGCAGCCAGCCAGCGCCTCAGCCTCCTGTCCCCGAGCTGCCCGCGCTTTCCACTCGGGAAGCAGGGTCACCGGGCAGGCGCGGCCCTCGCAGCGGCTTCCTGGCGGGCCGAGGCATCGTGTCCGCAGCAGCCGTTCGTCAGATCCTTTCTTCCCTCGGGTTCCTGCTGGCACCGGGTCCAACACGGCAAAACTGTGCCCTCCCACTCCTCCGGGCCGTCTCTGGAGCACCTGGCCTCCAGATGAAAAGGGCAGAGGCGGCCCCAGCCTGTGGTGTTGACCTGCCCTGGGACGCACTGACCCGGCGCCCGAGCAGAGCTGCTTCCCTGGCGGGCTGGGGGTGGTGGCCCTCTGCCGCGTCTTCACTGGTGCCACGTGCGAGGCCTCAGGACCGGCATGGTGGGAAGCTGCTTAGCACTGGGGGCGTGGTCCTGCTGTGGGTGTGGCCGGGCTGGGACTTGGTGTGGGCGTGGTCTGAGCGTGGGGCTTGCTGTGGGTGTGGCCAGGGTGGGGCTGTGCTGTGGGCCTGGACAGGGTCTCAGATCGTCCATGCTTGCACCCCGCACCCCACACCAACCCCTGGATGGACACCTCCCGGCCTTTCTCCACTGTCTGGCCTGGGCCCTGGCCAGGCTGGTCCTCCCTGCAGGCCACATTTTAAAGTCCTGTCCCAGACATGAGGAACTGGATTTGCACTAACGGCCTCAGAGGTTGGACAGTGAGAGCCACCACCCAGTGCTCCACACCTGCCTTTTACCTGGCCTCACACGACCTCTGTGCCACACAGACAAGGGGCCCTCTGCTGTGAGGGTGGGCGCGCTGCCCTTGGCCACGCTGTGGACACTGCTTTTCTCTTCTTGGCTCTTGGCCGCTGGGCACATACAGTGCCCTGCCCAGCTAAGGGCAGAGGTGTTGGTCCCTGTTCTCATGTCGGCAGAAAACCTAAGGACCTCATCTTGCTGCACAGTGAGGTCACTGCACGAAGACCCTCTCTCCCTCTGCCGCAGGTCTAGCTTTAGCGTTTTTGTTTCTTCTGTTTCACCTTGAAGTTAAATGCCGCTATTTGCATTTTTGGAGCCATCACATAGCGCGCACTCCAGCTTCTCTGGTTCGAAGAGGCGCTGCCCTGCCTGTGTGCGTCCCTTGAGCAGGGCCCCTGGGCCCACCTCCCACTGTCCTTGGTTCCACCTTGAAATCCTGAGACACCATCATCCCGGACACGCAGGAGAGCCAAGGAGCCCGATCCCCGTGTGTCGCAGGGTGGCCGCTGTGGCCGCTCCCCGTGCCCTTGCCCCTGTGACCGCGGCCTCAGGCACCTGCTGAGCCCGGCCTCTCTCTGCAGTTCCTCTGCACGGTGGTCGCCATCCTGCTGCACTACACCTACATGAGCACCTTCGCCTGGACCCTGGTGGAGAGCCTGCACGTCTACCGCATGCTGACCGAGGTGCGCAACATTGACGCCGGCCCCATGCGGTTCTACTACGTGGTGGGCTGGGGCATCCCGGCCATTGTCACAGGTGAGGACACCCAGAGCACCCCTGCACGGTGGCCGGTGTGAAAATACAGATTTCCCACAGACCCCTGCTCACCACTGCTGGTCCGGGAACCAGAGCTCCCTCGTGTAGGGAGAGCCACCTGCTCTCACTTGATACCCACAAGTGAGGCTGCCCAGTGTTCACTCAGGAGATGTGGTTCTGGTCAGGTGTGACCTCCTCGAGAGGAGGACCCAGGATGTTCTCCATCTGCAGCATCTGATGGACAGAACTCCATGGCTGCCAGTGGGTAGATGAGGGAATGGATGAGTGGGTGGATGGATGGATAGATGGATGGATGAATGGATGGATGGATGAATGGATGGGTGGATGAATGGGTGGATGGATGGGTGAGATGGATGGGTGGGTGGATGGACAGATGGGTGGATGGATGAATGGATGGTTAGATGGATAGGTGGGATGGATGGATGGATGGGTAGATGGATGGGTGGGTGGGAGGGATGGATGGATAGATGGGTGGGTGGGTGGACGGATGGGTGAATGGGTGGATATGGGTGGATGGATGAGGGTGGGTGGGCATGTGAGTGAACCATGGGATAGAATAGCAGTGACTAACATCAGAATAGCATAGTGTCTAACATAGAATAGCAGTCACTAACATCAGAAAGCAGTGTTTGCTTCCTGTTGAGAAAGGTCCTCTCTTCTGCGCACAGCCAAAGAGCCGCGCTCCCTCCTCACTGGTGACCCCTGGTTCCTTTGATCTGAGCACAGGGCCATGGGCACTGCAGAGCGTCCTTCCTGCTCCCAGGCCCAGCGCGTGTCACTGGTTCACCTGGTCTGCAGCCTCCTGAGCCCTCTCTGCTCCTACCCAGGAGCCTCCGGGGGTCACCTGTGAGCGGGAGCTCAGCGCTTCTGCTGTCATGGAAGTGGGGCCTTTCTCAAAGGCAGCAAGCGCTGACTTCCCAATGTGAAATGTGAGCTAAGGAGGCAGTGCCACTGGGACGCGTCCACCCCCGCATGGCCCTGAGGGCCACGGCTGTGTCCCGGGGGCTGTGCCTGTGCGAGCACTGAGCGGAGAATCAGGCTCCCAGAAACAATCTTTCCAGCTTCTCCACTTAGCATCTTGGCACTTCGGGCAGAAGAGGCCGCCCCCACGGCCTCCGTGGTGCATGGGAAGCTGCTGCCTCCGAGGGTGCTTTGGAATCCAAATCCAGATATCACGCGTTTCTAACTGCTTTAGAAGCAGGCTGTTTTTTTAAAAACACTGTCTCTTAAAATGATTCCGAGACTCCCCAGAGATGAAGGCATTGGGCATGCCAGCTGTGGTCTTAGCCTTGTCCTGGGGCCCAGGGGAACTGGGTGCCTGGGGGCCCCGCAGTCTTTGTTGCCCAGGTCTCCCCAAGACCAGCGGATGCACCCCTTCATTGCCCCACTCACCTCTCGGTCCGGAGGGTGGTGCCCCCGTTACGCCCAGCTCCATTCTAGGCCTGGGCTCAGCTGCCAGGGTAGAAGGGAAGCCTTTGCCTTCGGGGAGCTGTCCCCCCAGGGCAGAGTGTGCTAAGTGACCCCTCCCGACACCGGGTCCCGAAGAGCGTACAGAGGACAGAGAGGCCGCTCTCACCCGGCAGGCATGGGCTTCCGGAAGGAGGGGCCCTCAGTGCCAGGCCTGGAGGGCACAAGTGTGGGGAGGCGGCGCACGTGGGGACCCAGCCAGGGGTGTGGCCAGCTGGCACCTGACCTGAGGCCAGAACAAGGTGCTGGGGCACCACACCGCGCAGTCCCGTGTCCCGGCCAGAGGGAGGTCACTGGCACAAGTCCTGGTCTTGGGCAGAGAGAACGGGGCTGTGGAATGATTCAGGGGGAATTGGGGGCCACAGGAGGGAGCCCGGGGCACACCTAGCTTGTCACCAGTGGTTAGGAAGAAAGGCGCTGTGCCTGGGTGACGGGACACGGTGCCCTGAACCTCCACACTGAGGCCCCGGAGCGGGCCCGCGGGGGCCTGTGTCGCACACCCAGCCCCGAGGATGACGCTGGCCCCCACCTGTCTGAGTCGCTTCTTTCTCCCTGATGCCTTGCGTGGGTCTGAGCAGCCCGGGCAGGGCGCCCCCACTCTGAGGCACCATCCGCCCGCATGGCTGCCCTCCTGGCTCTGATCCTCTGTGGGCTCTGCCCCTAGGTCGGCGGGGCCGTGGCAGCGTGTCCCCGGCTCCCTGCTCTTCCTCGGGGTGGGGGTGGCCGGCGGGTGCGTGGCCCTCACTGTCCTCTCCATGTGCCCAGGGCTGGCAGTTGGCCTGGACCCCCAGGGCTACGGGAACCCCGACTTCTGCTGGCTGTCCCTCCACGACTCGCTCATCTGGAGCCTTGCCGGGCCCATCGGAGCTGTCATCCTTGTGAGTGGCGGGCCCACACGCGGGGACACAGGAGCCTGGATCTGCTGGGAGGGCCAGGGTGGATGGGACATCTCACAGTGATGTCACCAGGGCCACCCTGGGGACATCCTCAGATCATGGATTTGGGGGTCACATTTCATGTCCCCTGGGCCCCACACAGGCAAACTGGGGTGCTGGCTATAGCCTGACACAGGACAGTCCCAGGTCCCTGAGAAGCAGGATGAAGATCGCAGAAGCATTGGAGGTTTGGTCCGGTGAGACCTAATGGTCAACCACCTGACTTTTTTTCCAGATCAACACAGTCATCTTTGTTCTCTCTGCGAAGGTTTCCTGCCAGAGGAAGCACCACTACTATGAGAGAAAGGGGGTCCGGTCAGTTGGGACCCAGCCTGACGCTGGGTGGGGCCTGAGTCCCTGGGCCAGAGACACCGGAATGTCCCCTCGCCATGCTGGGCAGAGCCCCGTGAAAGGCCCAGATTCCCCCTTGGGTTAGGCCCTTCAGTCTCTCGGCCGGGAGGCAGGCAGGGTGGGGCCGGCGGGCCCTGGAGCTCAAGTTGTTCCTGCCACTGGGCCTGCAGGTCTTGTCCCTTCCTGCCCCAGGACACATCGGGAACGAGGTGGGGGAGGGTAAAGGAAGAGCCAGGGCCCTCCGCTCTGTCCCCCATGGTCATGTGGACAGCCACCGCCCACAGCCCCACTGATGGAGAGGACAAGCTGTCACCCGCTGTCACTGACGGGGAGGCTGCGGTGGGCGTCACGGGCCTGGGCCACACAGCTAGTGCGGGGAGGTTAGGAGTCGCATGTGCAGCGTGCACACGCATGCACGTGCACACACAGGCCTGCTTCCCGGCCTCTACATGCGCCAGGCCTCAGGGCCTGGACACCTTGGGGCGAGGCGGCCGTCGCCCCTAGCACGCACTGGCTGCCTTGCTCTGGAGGGCCTGTCCGGCTCCCAGAGCTGCTTAGAAAGGGCGGGGAGGAAGGCGGAGCTGCAGAGTCTGAGCGGCGCCCCTGCCCTGCAGCGCCCTGCTGAGGACGGCCTTCCTGCTGCTGCTGCTCGTCAGCGCCACCTGGCTGCTGGGGCTGCTCGCTGTCAACGGCGACGCGCTCAGCTTTCACTACCTCTTTGCCGCCTGCAGCTGCCTGCAGGTAGGTGCCCCGGCCCGAGGGGCCGCTGGCCACGGACGGCCCTGCGAGGACGGGAGGGGAAGCCTCATGCTCGGTCCCGCCGCCGCGGGGAAGGAGGCCAGGTCCCTGCCTGCCACTGCCAGGTCGGCCCGATCCCACTGGGTCCCCGGGAAGAGGGGTGGCCCTGTGGTCACACCAAGGGCTGCCTAGTGAGGTGAGAGCTGGTGGCGGGGACCCGAGGCCCGAATGCCGACGCTGCCCCCGCCCCCAGGGCCTCTTCGTCCTGCTGTCCCACTGCGTGCTCAACAGGGAGGTCCGGAAGCACCTGCGGGCCCTGCTTGCTGGGAAGAAGCCGCACCTGGACGAGTCGGCCACCACCAGGGCCACCCTGCTGACGGTAGGAGGCACGCGGGGGCCTGGGAGCTGGGTGGCTCTCCTCAAAGGACAGCTATGGCTTCACGTCCCAGAGGTGACACCACCTGAGAAAAAGAATCAGCTCTCAAGGGGGAGTGAGGGCCGGGGCAGCTAGGACCCTGACCCAGCAGCAGTGGCCCAGGGCACACGGGGCCCTGACCCCAGCGTGGGCCAGGCAGTGCTCCCCCTGGCCTGCCCAGGTGCCTGCTGGCTCTCTGTGGGCCCCTCCCCTGTGGCAGGCAGGGGCACGGCCCAGGTACGAGTCTGGGACAAGCTAGGGGATAGCGCTGTCCTCTGACCTGCTGCCCTTCCCCCAGCGCTCCCTCAACTGCAACAACACATACAGCGACGGGCCCGGCATGCTGCGCACGGCACTGGGCGAGTCCACTGCCTCGCTGGACAGCACCACCAGGTCAGCACCCTGCGGTGATGGGTGGGTGGTGGGGCCAGCCTCGGGGCAGCGGCCCAGGAGGCCCCTGGCTGTGTCCCCCATGCTCCCCAGGAGGCTCTGTGCCACTGCTGTTGATTAGAACACAGGCGGTCTAGAGCATCTTCCGGAGCCCACGTGGCCATATGGTCACCACCCTGTGTCTGTCCCTCTGAGCCACAGTCCTGAGCCCACCCTTCCTTCCCCAGGGACGAAGGGGTGCAGAAGCTCAGTGTGTCCTCAGGGCCGGCACGTGACCACAGGGACCCAGACTCATCTTATGTCCCCAGGAACTCCAAAAAACCCCACGGTACGGGTCCCCTGGCACACGCTCGCGTTTGCCCACATACACCAGGCCACACGAGGACACGCGCCTTTGAGAAGCCTGGGTGGCCTGGCCACACTCAGCCTCACCTGAACCACCCGCCCTGCCCTGCAGGCCCCGACTCGGACTCTGACAGCGAGATGTCGCTGGATGAGCACAGCAGCTCCTACGCATCCTCACACTCGTCCGACAGCGAGGAGGACGGTGGGGACGCCGAGGACAAGTGGGACCCAGCCCGGGCCCCTGTCCACAGCACCCCCAAAGGTGAGCGGCAAGCAGGCTGGGCCGGGACCCCTCCTCCAGGACCGGCCCCAGAGAACTATGGCCATAGGACAGCCTGGGGCACTCTGGGCACGAGGCCCCATGTCCCCATCGGCCCAGGGACACCAGGAAACTGCAGGGATGTCTGTGTTGGTCACTGCAAGAGCTGGATGTGGCTTCTGGCATCAGTCTCCCCACCTTCAGGGGGAGATGGGGCCACTTTTGGAGGCCACCAGACACAGCATGTTTTGGGGTGCAGCCATCAGAGGGCCGGGCTGAGTGCTGCTCTTGTGTCTCAGCCGACGCACTGGCCAACCACATCACAGCTGGCTGGCCCGATGAGAGCCTGGCGGGCAGCGACAGCGAGGACCCAGGCCCTGAGCCCCCGCTGCGGGTGGAGACCAAGGTCAGCGTGGAGCTGCACCGGCAGGAGCAGGGCAACCACTGTGGCGACCGCCCCGCGGACCCTGGCAAGCCTGTGGCTGCGCTCGGCACCCAGCCGCCCGAGCAGAGGAAAGGTGCTGAGCGACAGCCCCAGGGCGGGCAGGAGGGGCGGCGGGGTCTAGCAGGGTGGGGCCCGGGCAGGTCAGAGGTGACCACCAACCCCGAGGCTGCCACCCCCACAAGTGCCTGCTGGATGTGACCTGGGCCCCTCCCGCCTCCAGGCATCTTGAAGAACAAGGTCACCTACCCGCCACCGCTGCCCGAGCAGCCGCTCAAGTGCCGGCTGCGGGAGAAGCTGGCCGACTGCGAGCAGAGCCCCGCGTCCTCACGCACCTCCTCCCTGGGCTCCGGCGACGGCGTCCGCGCCCCCGACTGTGTCATCACCATCAAGACGGCCCGCAGGGAGCCAGGCCGTGAGCACCTCAACGGGGTGGCCATGAACGTGTGCGTGGGGAGCGCCCAGGCCGAGGGCTCTGACTCTGAGTGAGTAACCTGGACTCCAGGCCCAGGGGTCAGGGTGGCGTCCCAGGTGTCCCTGTCCCCCAAGTAGGACACTGCCCGTGACATTGGTCTCCCCGCTGTGTCCCACTGACCCTGCCTGCCTGGTGGCTTCTTCCCACACGCAGAGGCAGTAACGAGACTTCAATTTGAACCATCAGGAAACCGTGAGGCCAGCTGTCACCCACGCAGGCCACTGGGCCAGGGCCCTTGGACCGCAGAGCCCGAGGGGCCGCTGCCTGCAGAGCCGAGCGGGGCCCATGGCAGCTCCACAGCAGATCGCCCAGACACAAGGTGCGTGGCCCCGAGGGGCCCGGGGCTGCTCAGCCCGTGACAAGTGCCAAAGCCACAGGCGGTCTCAAGGGAGACATGGACTCTGGCCCGGCACAGTTCGGTGCTGACCGTGGACGGAACCAAAGCCACAGCCTGGCCTGGCCTCAAGGGCCCTGGCGGGAGAGCTGGCTGAGCCTGGGCTGGCCTTGTGCAGGCAGGAGAGCCACCACGCAGCCTTCAGCTCACCAGGGCTCGGATGCTGGACGCAGGCTGCGACCTGGCCACCCCTAGGGCACCGGGCAGTGGCCAGCACCTGGACAGCTCCTACAAAGGCACCAGTGCTTCTGTGCATTCACCCTGGACTCGCAGAGGATGGAGCCCGTGTACAGCCTGCATCTGTGCCGACCTGGGGCCAGCAGATCCGTGCAGTCATCTCCCACTACTCTTCGTTCATAGACGGAAGACTGCACGGTTGTCCTTGAACCTGGGGTCCATGGACGCAGCCTGTGCCCGCAGGTGGAAGGACTTTGGCTGTGAGGTCAAAACTGAGTCTTCAGAATCCCTGTGGCTTTCAGCCACGGAGCAGGGAGCGTGGGCCATCCCGCTGCCCCAGCCCCAGCCTGGGGCACCTGTGCCCTCAGCGCCACCCGCCCGCCCGCCCGCCCGCCTTGGGTGCTGGTCCAGCGCACGGCCATCTGGGCCAGGCAGGGCCAGAGCCTGCCGAGGTCAGCGGGTCACTTCTGATGCTGTGCCACCCCTACCCACCTGGCGCTGGGCCCACGCCAGGCACAGTGGGGCCTGCTGGAGCCCTGCCCAGTCGCTCGGTCCTGCAGGTAGGTGTTCCTTTGTTCCCGTCTGCTCCCGAGGGAACCGCCGAGTGTTCACACGTTCCCGATCCAGATGGAGCCACGAGGTCTTCCAGGATGTCACATTCCTTCCTGCCAATTTTCCAGCTCCTTTAGACTCCCGGCCTCTCTGAGCAGGCTGGGGTCCCCACCCCCAAAGTCTACCGATTACATCATTTTGCTTCAAATGCCCAATTGTGCAGAGGGACAAAGCCACAGCCACACTGCTCAATGCTCACAAGGCTGTTTTTGGAAACTCACACGGAGACCGTCTGTGGCTGCGGTGCTGGCACGGCCCGGCCCGAGGGGCTGGGAGGCCAGAGTGAGCCAGACACACTTGATTCCAGCTTGCCTTTGTCGTTAAGTCAGGTGCCCAAATACATGATCCGACAGCTACTCCCGAGTAGCAGAAGCCGTGCGGTGAGAGGAGGAAGGGGACGCACGCACTGCCCGCGCTGTGAGTTCAGCCTGAGGAGAGCGTGGGCACTGCGACGAGCGCCTGCCCGAGGGAGGAAAGGCCGCGGCTGCCCCGGGCGCTGGCTCTGCGCCCACTGTGAGCAGCTCGAGGCTGCGGCTGCCACTTGGGAGGCACCTATCTCCAGGTCTCGGGGCACCTACTCTCCTGGCCCCGGCCTTCCTCAGCCGGATTTCAGCCGTGAGGATAGAGCTTTTTAAATGTGATCAGAACCGTTACCAAAAAAAGGAAAAACAATCTTTTTAAGACAGGAAAAATGTAAACCTATTTTTATGACTTAAGACTTACGTGGGGCAAGATTAAACACTGGAGGTTTTAACACATGTGTATTTATTATGCGCAGAACACTGGAATGGCAGCACAGATGAGAAGAGTCTACAATAAATTAAGTTTGAATTTGTACCCCGGCTTGCTGTTTCTGCCCCGTCGCGCCCCCTCCCGGGGGCAGGGCGTGCAGGCCATTCCCGGGGCGTGGGCGGCATCCCCCAAGAGCTGCACGCACCTTGTCCTCTGGCCCGCGTGCCTCGGTGGGTGGACTTGTGCGGGGCGTCCTGCCATGCAGGGATTGTGCCTGTCGCATCTGGCAGGCCCAGCCAGCGTCAGGCTTCTCCTGCACCCCTCTCCGCACACCCCGGGACAGATGCAGGCCTTCGGGTTCTGCCCCGCTGTGCCCCAACTTCCCCATCCCTTCCTCCGTTCAGATTTGATGGTTTCTGGAGATCCGGCTTCACCTCCACTTACGCTTTTCTCTGTTGTCTCCGTCCCGCGAAGCTTATCCAGTTATTTTATTTCAAGGACTGTGATTTTCAGTTGTAAAACCTGAGCGGCTCTTGCTTTGATTTCCCCGGTGGGGCCTGCGGCTGCCACTGTTTCATTTCCCTCCTGCTCTGCCTTTGGTCATCTTGTGCTCAAAACCTGTCCAGTGTCTCTGGCGTTTTCCTGGTGTTTCTGTGGGCAGGTGAGCCGAGGCCGCCGAGAACCCTCCTCTGCACATCGTCTCGTTTCAGCAGCGTGCAACCCGACTAAGTTCTGACTCCTAGTTGTCTCCCAGGAGAGACGGGTTCCAGTGGCAGTTCCCCTGCCAAGGCCTCAGCCGCCTCCCCAGCCTCACCTCCCCAGGGTTACCCTAACTTCTAGACCCCTTTCCGTGGCTGTCCGAGTCAGCTTTCCTGTTGCTGGCATGCACTACCTGATAGCCACAACTTGGAGAGGTTTAACTGGGCTCATGAGTCCAGGGGTTCACTCCATGGGTGGCTCTAAGGTGGAGCATCACGGTGAGGGACGTGAAAGAACGGAGCTGCTCAGTTCACGGTGGCCGAGCAGCAGAGTGGACACCACAGTGGGACCCACATACGGAGTCCAGGGTCGTGGCTCCGGGAGCCACCAGGACACGCCCGCAAGGGTGCTGTACAAACGCCTCGCCAGCTCCCACGCCAGTCAGGACAGCAGTCAGGCGTACCCCTGGCCGCCCCTTTGTCCGGAAAACGGGGTTCTCCCAGCACTGCAGCCACACTTCCGTCCAATTGGAGCCACCCTCAGGGCAAGTGTGAACAAAAGGAAGAGCAGTGGCCACTGACCCAGCCGCCGTACAGTTGGAGTATCGTGACGAGCTGAGCCCCAAGTGGCCCAGCCGGGCCTGCCCCGGACCTCGGACACAGCGGTCAGACTCTTTGTCCCAGACAGAAGGAATTTTTATTTAATGCTGTCCCGTGGCCCACACGGCCTCTGTGTGTCCTGTGGTGTGCTCACTCAGGACCTTCCCTGGGGCGGGTGTGAGACAGGGACTCTGCAGACAGGCCCTGGGGGACAGGGCCGCCCAACGTGGAGAAGGCGGGGCCCCTCGTGCGGTGGCACCAGGCCCACCGGCTCCCCTGGCTCAGGCGGCACCAGGCCCAGCACCGCCGACTGCCCTGGGCTACCCGGTCCTGAGCTGGCTCTGCAGGCCTCTCCTGGCAGCTGGGTCCATCATGGTGTGGAGCTTGGGCCGGGGCTGTCACCGGGGCCGTCCCCAGAGCCCCTGGGGGCTGCCGTGGCTCTGCTCCTGCCCTTCTGGAGCGTGTAGGCCGACGGCCCCAAGCGCAGGATCTTCCCGCTGCCCAGGCACTCATCCCCCTTGTAGAACACGGCGAACTGGAAAGGAGGGGCCTTGCTGTGGGCTGACCCTGCTGAGCATGGCAGCAAGCACGGGAGCGGGAGGGCACAGGGCCTTGGGTGAGCTTCTGGCTGTCGCCCTCACAGCTGAGCAGTGTCTGGCCGGTCACTCGAGGACAGCAGTGCCGGGCCCCCACCCCCAGGCCCCACTCACCTGCCCCAGGGTGAGGCCCCGCACGGCCTTCACGGCCGTCACCCACACGGTGCCGTCTTGATTGAGGGTCAGCACACAGGGCACTGGGTGGAGAGAGGGCCTTGGACTCACGGGGGCTGAGGAGACTCCAGGCAGCACATACCACGTGCCAACCTGCCCCCCGCCAGCTCCCCATCTCGGAGCCGTGGCAGTGCCCCAGTCCCCCCAATGGCAGGCACAGGACAGGCCACTTTTGAAAGTTACAGAATCTCAACAGCGGGTGACCCTGCAGCCCACCGGGTCTCATCCTTCCACAGGGCCCCGCACCCCTCCCTCCTGGTTACCTAGCGCCATCTGGTGGCGGAAGCGGAAGTGGCACTCCATCATCTTGTCCCGGACCAGGGCGGCTGGCGGCTCCTCTGTGATCCAGTGCACACGGTTGGTCCGCAGCAGGTCCCTGTACAGGGCCGGGTGGTCCGTTCCGGGGGCCTGGGACCGGACGGTGGATGGTGATGATGGCAGGGACTCTCCCCAAACCCCTCAGCACACGTCATTGGTGACGACCACAATGCTTTCCATGTGGGAATCGCAGGCAGGAGGACCTCACTGCGGTCCAGTGAAAGTGCCTCAGCCGGTGTCCGCCCCCACCCTTGCTCTGAGGACCTGGGTCCCGTGCCCCGGGCGTGCGGCCAGTGTCTCAGGAGCACCAGGGGTCCCACGGCACCGAGGGGTCCGGGAAAGCAGGCAGCAGAGCCGCTGGCTGCCCGGTCACCAGGGGCTGTGCTCGCACCTGGGCCCCTGCTCCCTGGGCTCCTTCCAGGACACGGCTGGGTGGGACCAGGCTTCTGGTTTGGGGCTTCAGGTTCTGGGCCAACCCTGGGACCACCTCTGGGTCCTCACAGCACACACACCCCTGGAAGGTGACACTGCCTCACTGTCACCGCTGTGCCCGTCGGCAGAGGAGGTTGGGGGCCCTGGGCCGGTCTAACGACCCGACCCCAGCACTGGGGACCGCGTGAGGGGGCGGCTCGGGTGCGCAGAGTAGGTTTCTCAAGCCCAGGCCACTCGAGACTCGAGACTCGGACTCCACACATCTGCCTGGGGGTTGGGGGTGGGGGTGGGCATGGGCTGTCCAGCAGCCTCCTTGCCCTCACCCACTGGGTGCCAGCAGCACCCGCTCCAACCCCACCCAAGCTGTGACAACCGAAAGTGTCTCCAGAAGCCGCCAACATTCCCTGGCAGGGGACAAGCTCACCCCTGTGACACCCTCCACTCAGAAGCCCGGGCGGAAGGCCAGCACCAGGATGGCTCGGGGCCCAGTGTGGCGGGCAGCCCACCCCACCCAGTCCCCGCCACCCGTCTGTGCCCACAAGGACTTCCAGGGTGCTGCCCCCAGCAGCACTGCCCGGTACGGGGGCCACCACCTCTCCATGTGACCTTTCCGAGCCACTCGACCTGTCTCGTCCTCTTTTGTAAACTCAGAGAAGCAGCATTTAGAGGCATTGGTGATGGTGAGTGTGACCGGCACACGACAGCACCTGATCAATGCCGCACATGCATCCATCCGTCACCGTGGCTCATATCGGGGCGGTGAGGACGCGCCTGCACCTCCCTCACCTCAGAAGCTCCGCGCCACTCACCACAAGCACATCGCCTTTGCTGTCGTCCTTGTCCACCACGTACCAGGCCTCCCTCAGGCCGCTGATGTTTGCCCTCTGGCCCAGGGTATACAGGAACCAACCTGCGGAAGGTTCTCCATGAAGCCAGGTGACAGCGCCATGCGAACGCAGCTGCTCCGAGACGGAGAGGGAGGCGCCGTGGGCATACCCCACGGGTGCTGCAGGCCGCACAGGCCCTGACCAGTGACACGCAGGCCGCCCTCGTCCAGGCCTGGCCAGGACACGGGATTGCAACAGCGACCAAGTCCAAACCAGCGCCTGGAGCAGGGCCGGTGCGGGGAGTGTGGGCAGAGGGCTGGCTTCGGCCGCCGTCCCTTGCTGCTCAGGCCTGGTGCCTGCAGCCTGCGAAGGGTGCCCAGTGCCCACCCACCGAGCACAGTCCTGCAGGGCTGCTCAAGCACTACCCAGCACCCAGGTCTCCCAGACCGTGTCCTGCATGTCCCCACCCCACACACAGCGGGGACCCCCACGTGCTACTCTGCCCACCCCCATGCATGGGCACCAACGACCTGTGGCATTCGCTGTGCTCTGGGCACTGGCACAAGCACCTTAGGAACGTCTCTGCTCTCAGGAGCCTACACTCCTGCTCAGCCCCTCCACCTGGCTCTTGAAGGCCAATCGCCAATTCCCTGCAGGACCCATCTGAGCCTGCGAGGTCCTGCCAGCCAGCCTCCGGGGTCAGGACCCTGCAAGCTGAGACGCCCCAGAAGGCACCCCCACCAGGCCACATCCTGTCCCTGTTCTCCCAGCACAGTGCCCACCAAGAAATGCCATGGAGTGCACAAGCAGCAACCCCGGTGTGGTGCCCGACGTGGCCACGAGGTCCCTGGCGCCACTCACCAGAGTGGAGTTCCCTGCAGTCTCCCAGGAGCCTTGCGTGCTCCAGTGTTCCAAGGAACACGGCACCACAACACGCACGAGGCCCCAGTCCAGGGGACAGCTGGGGCCCTGGCACTCATGGACCCACCCAGCCTGCCCCACAGGCCTCCCAGGACTCCAAGCCAGAGCGGAAGGGACCGAGGCCCAGTGCAGTCCCGAGGCTGCGACTCACCCTGGTGTGTTCCCAGAACCGTATTGTCCTCGATGGAAATAAACTTCCCAGGCCGAGGTTGCAAATACTAGAAGACAAACGGCTCATTACAGCGGAGCTGGGGTGCGGGGTGCAGGGTGCAGGGCACAGGGAAGACGCCTACCCCACTGTCGGGACACTCACCTGCAGGATGAAATGCTCGAAATTCCTTTTACCAATGAAACAGATGCCCATGCTCTGAAACAAGAGGAGGCCGGCAGGAGGTGAGAGGACGGCAGGGGACCCGGGCTTTGGGTCCGAGCAAGAGCACCCCTCAAGCTGCCCACCGTGTGCCGTGCGCCCCCGCCACGGTGGAACCCCGGGCAGCCCACTTGCCCACCTCCTTCTTCTGAAGCACGTGCTGGAGTCCGTTCTCTGCAGCTATTTTCTTTACGAAATCTTTCGTTAATCCCCCCAGAGGGAAGATGGTTCTTCTCAGGGCCTCCTGGGAAACCTGGCTGAGAAAGAAGGTCTGGTCTTTAAAGCTGTCGGCTGCTTGCAGAAGCTTTACCGCTGCCAAGAGTAAAGAACAAAAGATGTTGCAGGATATACACAGTGACATCTCACCTAAAAAACGTCCTCGAGTTTACTCAGCCCCGCTCTGTGAGCCCACCTTAAGCCCCGTCCGCAGTGCTGGCGAGAGGAACATGCTCGCCCCGCGTTTACCACAAAAAATACAGGGAACCCGGGCTGTCTGACATGGAACTGCACCCCAGTTCATAACTTAGATCGCAATTTAGACAGTAAGATTTTCACATGACAAAATGTGAAGTGAGAAGGGAAATAACACTGAAAATAGATTCGGCCAAGTTTTGGACACTGGACAAGACAGCAGCTTAACAAAAGCTCCCGGGACCAGTGTCAGCTGTGCAGGAGCTCTGCCCCCAACCCCGGGCACGCCAGGCTCCGGCTCAGCAACACGGTCTCGTCTGGGTGCCAGGGGCACGGCGGCTGCCCCACAGCTTCTCTGCACTCTTTCTCCCCGTGAAGGCTGCGCGAGGCCTGTGTGACCTTGCTTCTGAGGAGATCAGTCCTGCCTCCAGGACGAGGCGTGCTGGGTCCCCTGTGCCGGTTAGAGAGCACGCCCGGCTCAGAGCTGCCTCCGCACCTCCCGTACCTAGTGCTAAGGGACGCCTCACAATGGACACATAGCATGGCATACGAGTGACGGGCAGACACAGCACAGCCTGCAGGACACCGTGTGCAGGGGACGTGTGGTGCAGCCACCTGCGTGGGCAATGCGTTCTGCTGGGGGCTCCCAAGTCCCCAGAGTAGGAGTTTCTGAGGTGAGCGCGCCCAGGAGTGTGGGCAGAGGGCGGCAGTGCCGGGGAAAGAGCTGCACGGCGCAGGCGCAGGCGCAGGCGCAGGCGGCGGCAGCCACTTCTCATCCCGGCCAAGCACGCCAGTGCTGCCTGGAGAACCGCTCAGCGGCAAGGGACAGCACAGCCGGGCCTGTGGCCGAGCAGCAGTAGGGACCAGAAAGCCTGGCTCTGCCACCGGGCCCCGAGGTCAATGACGCCACCTAAGCCTCGGTCTCCCGCTCTGGGAAATGGGGGACAGTGCACAGGGCAGAAGGCACGTGCATGAAGCCGCCCATCTGGGGGACCTGTTCGCCAGCTGGGCCCCAAATTCAATTCAAAAGTCCTGGTGCCTCTCGGAGAGTGCTGCCCTCCACCCGCCACAGCTGCGGCGAGGCCTGGCACGCATGACGGACAGAGCCCCACCTCTGACCCAGTCGTTACATGAACCCCTCTCCTCCACACACGCGTTCCCTGTCAGACCAGCGGCGATCCAGCTCGCGGTCCGCACCCCGCGTCCCCAGACGGGAAAGCCGTGCTTCCTGACCTGCCTGGGCACACACGGCCGCCTGCTCACACCTGCCCTCGAGCCCTGACAACTTGGCATGCAGAACACGGCCTTGGCCAGGCCTGGCGCACCCAAGTGTTACTGTCAAACATTTCCCCGGGTATTTTTAGAATATTCAAATTACCGACATGCAGTCTAAAGCTAGATTAGAAATCTTTGACTTCCCGGGGCCCCTGAGCAGGGCCTGTCCTATTGCCCAATCACAGGCCATGGACACCTTTCAAACAGGAGTGCCAAGCAAAGCAGCCACTCAGGGCACAAAAAGCGGCGGCTGCGCGCTCGGACGGCTCCTGTCAGTCTCGAGTGATTTGGCCTTGCACACCGACCTGGGCACTGGAACTTACGATTTCTAACTTCGAATCGGTTTCGGAAAAGCCCTTCCGGCCTCTTCACGTGCTTCTGCTGAAAGACTTCTTCGTCTTCCAGTGAGGTTCTCGCGTAGTGGCCCGTGGCAACGGCATCTGCTCCTGTGTGGTTTATAAAGACACAAGGAAATGACCTGACACTCGCACTCACCCGCCACCTTCACCTCCAAACTGCAGCCAACAGAACCCCGCATTGCTAGGAGCCTTTCCACCACCGCTCACTCGCTCAGCCCGAGTCACGGGACAGGCACGCAGGCCCAGGCACAAGAAGCCCACTGTAGAATCCTACAACAGAGGAGAAACTGAGGCCGCCCACGGTGCCCACCACTGGGAGGACGTGACTGACCGCCAGCGCCGCGGCTGTAGCAACGGCATCGCTGGTTGAGCTGACCGACAGCAGGGGAGTGCTCAGGACATCCAGGAAGAGTGGGTGTGCGCTACAACCCTCCCAGTCCAGACAGCAACCACGCGTTTACGTCTTTGATCCTGGGTAAATTACTACAGATGCATGTATTCCTCTTTTTCCACTGTTCAGTAGTTTCATATCTTTTTTAATAAATATGTAATATTTTAGCATGCTGAAGGACGTTTCTGTCATGTGAAAATTTCATATTCTTTGTATTGCAGGTACTCTGGATTAGGAGGGGAGCAAAACCACTCCGGTAAGTACTGAACCACACTAACTCTGTGTACAGCAGGAGGCACGGCAAGGATTACCCGTGCATGAACTATCTGAGAAAGGGCTTTCGGGAACACATCACATCTTGACCTATTCTCTAATAGAAAGAACCCACTTTAAAAGCTATTTCCTTATACATAGTGTGGCCCTGCCTCAAAAAAAATAGGGCCAGGAGTTAGGCTCAGTGGCTAAAGCATCAGGCGCGAGGCTGTGAGTTCGATCCTCGGTTCTAAAGAAAAAAAAGTTACTTCCCTAAAGAACAGCCCCTCACACTACAAGGAGTACAGGATGCTTCTAGAAGTCCTGCAACCTCAGGACACGGATTCCATGCTGCACTGTTCATGTACTCCAGACTTGGAAGTGCTTGCTGCAGAAATCTTTTCCAATACATCCCACAGGCAGCCACTGAGGGCCCCCCAAAAGTAATGCTGACCGGGACTTCACTCCTCCAAAGGCAAGCCCCTCCTGAAGAGCTGTGTGCGCCACTCCCAGAAATCCTTCTCCTGCAGGTTCCAGCCCCGCCGCCCTGTGTCACCCTGGGAAGGTGGCACACCTGGCTGCTGCCTGGATGACTGTAATGGTTGATACACTGTGGCAACTCGAGCAGTTTAGAAGTTTAACTAAGCCATTCAGTAAGGAGCCAGGGTCCTTACTTTGTAAACATCCTGTGTAAGAGAAAGGCACTGAGATGGTGTGAGTGCTACAGACACGTGGGTGTGGGTGTGGGTGTGTGAGTGGGTGGGTGTGGCCTGCTTACAATACAAGGGAGGAGGCTTGTTCTCCTCTTTTTCTTCTTGCTGTTGCTGTCTTCTGCCGCCTTTAAGTGTTGCCCCTGTGCCATGCCGTCCTGCCATGGAGCCAGTTGATTACTAACTGAAACCTCCACAAACTGTGAGCTATATAAACCTTTCCTTCCTTAATTTTGGGTGTCAGTTATTTTGTCCCAGCCATGAGAGAAAAGTAACCAACAAAGAATTTGATACCAGAGGAATGGAGTTGTTGCTGTGACTATACCTGACCGTGTGGTTCAACAGCCTTTGGGAATGGTTCTTGGGAAGTTTGGAAAGGTTGAGATGTCACCTGAAAGAGCAGCCCTGGAACCCCTTAGGCTGTGCTGTACGGGAGATTCTGGTCAGAGCTCAGGAGACCAGAAGGCTGAGAGAAATCCTGCTGGTAAAGACCAGGCTTGGAGGCTTCTGCTGGGAAGGACTGCACTGGGTGATGGACTCCAGATGATGTGTGTTATGGCTTGGCAGAAAATTTGTCTGCATTTTGCTCATGTCCACAGACTTTGCCTGAGACTGAGATTAAGGGCGGCAGACTAACTAATCTGGCAGAAGAAATTTCAAGGCAATCGAATGTTTAGGTGGTGGCCTGGCTACTGTTCAGGGCTTTTAGCCAGATTTATGTTGCTAATCAAGAGCAAAGAGCCCGGCAGGATGATTTAACACGTTGTGACTTTGTCCAGAAAGGAAGTTCCAATAAAGCTGTATACTAATGGTTATAATATAATGTAACATTGATAGACTTAATACTGGTTCTTAAGGATTGTTAAATCTGTGTTATAACATTCAAGTTGTGAAATGTTAAGAATATGCATGTCTTTGTATCACAAAATCAGTTCAAAGAAATGTGTCTGGTTTACATAGACAAGTTGTGGATTGTAATGGTTGATACATTGTGTCAACTTGAGAAGTTTAGCAGTTTAACTGACCACTAAGCAGGGAACTGGGGTCCTTACTTTGTAAACATCCTCAGCCTGTGCAAGAGGAGGGCACACAGATTTTGTGATTGCTACACCCACCCTAGGGGGTGATAGCCTACTCACAATACAAGGGAGAAGGGGCTTGTTCTCCCATCTTTTATCCTTACTGCTGTTTTCTTCTGTAGCCATGAACAGCTCCCCCTGTGCCACCCTGCCTTGGAGCCAGCTGATTACAGACTGAAACCTCAACAAACTGTGAGCTACGTAAACTTTTCCTTCCTTAATTTTGGGCGTCGGGTATTTTGTCTCAGCAATGAGAGAAAAGTAACTAAGACCGTGACCCACAGCAATCTCACAGTTCATCAGGGGACGTATTTCCAGAGGCCCTGGAAATCAAAATTAACCCACGCTCCCCATCTGTCATTCTCCCTGAACGATAACCACGGCCTAACCAAGGCAGACCGGGAAGACTTATCTCCCCTTCTGCACCAGCTCTGACTGCACAGAACTTGAGGACAAGCACAGAAGCACTGGCTTGTCACCCACAGGTCACCCAGATCCCCCAGAACTTCTGCACCCGGACAGTAAGCATGCAGCTCCCAGCAGACTGCACTGGGAGAATTCATTACTGAGCCTCATCAGCGAAGTGCATCATACTTCTGGTGTCAGCCCACATCCAGATTCATCACTGTCGTTGAGTTTTTGTAGGTTTCTTTTTTTAACTCTGAGCTTCACAAGCCAATGTTTCATCATCGTCTCATTAGGTCACTCTCTCAGTCCCCCAAGGTGCCAGTCATCTTTGTCACCATGAGAAGTGTTGTCCTGCTGGATCAAGGGCATATGACATGGGACATGGCCACACTCAGGACAGCTGGGTGATCTGCAGTGACAGACCAGCATCAGGAACTTCAGAAGTTCATTCTGGTGACCCCAAAGGCAAGGGACAGGAATGGTCAGCATCAGGAGGCTCACACAAGCCATGCAGCATTAGAGAGTTTTGACAAAGAGGAATGCGATGTGAATGTGACGTCAAATGTGCAGATGGAATCAAGAAAGCAGAAACTTGAGTTGACACAATCTACAGGTGTGGTGGGCAGGCGAGTCATCAGCTGGCACGGGCCCTCGAGCAGAAAGTGGGCTTCAGAACAGGCCGTGAAGGTAGTGTCAGATCCAGGACAGAACAGGGAGAAGGAGCCAGAATCGGGCAGACCACCGAGCTGTTCTCCGGACAAACAGAACTCACTTTGGAAGCCGGAGAAAGGTCTCAGCGGAAGCAGGATGAGTAAACTTGCCTTTTGTGAGCCATGACTTCAGGCCCCCGAGCCTCCCCCTAAACACAACCAATCTGGATCTGGAGCCCCTCCGGCAGAGCAGAACCTGTGTGGGGTGCAGGGGGCCTGGCAGGAGCCAGGCAGGGTCTGACAGGTCCCGGCTCAGTGCAATATGGGGACAAATTCGTCTCAAGGGCCTGGTGTCCTCTGGCTTCCTGTGGGCTGTAGGCCGCCTACTACCCCAACTCATTACGGGACCTCCTTGTCAGCGGTGCTTTCCCCCAGGCCGGCTGAGAGGCCAGTCTTGGAAAGATTGCTGCCTTTGGGTCCTCATCAAGTTCTACTCTTCCTGCTACTCTTAAGAGGCTCACCTACTTGTCCTCTTGCTATGGATTAAAAACTGGTGGTCAACTTAACACCAGCTGAACTGAATCAGCGTGGTGCTGCGTGTAGATGGCCCAGCTGAGGAAAGTTACCAGCATAAAAGGAGATGTGGAGAGGAAGGGCATAGCGCTGTGGGGTCTCCGAAGTGTTGCTGTCGTTTGGAGCCGCTGGTTCTCCTGGAGGAGCTTGTCATGCTGGCTTCCTCAATATGAATTCAGCCACTGTCATCAGAGGAGCTCAGGACCTTGCTGCTGAGAGTGGCTGCGGTTCACTTTGGGGGAGCTCTGGTCCTTACTTTGAGCATCGATTCCAGGCTCCAGAGGGGAAGATGGTGTACTGTTCAATCTCCAGGTTTGTCACACTGGCTTCCTAAGATGTACTCGACTGTTCTCATTGTCGGAGAAGCTCGGGACCTCACTGTCACTGAGGATAGCTGTGGTACTTTTCAGGAGAGCCCTGGTCCTTATTTTGAGCGTTGCTTCTTGGCTCCAGTGTAGAACCCTCAACCCACTGGCACAGATCCTTTACCCCGCTGGCATAGACTTTCTGGCTCCCAGTGCTGACCTGCGGGCCTTCCCATCGCAGATCCATAAAACAGACTTGCATGGGTCATCGTGGGCTCCAGCCCTCCAGCTGGACCTGTGGGAGGCACTGTCATGGGCTCTGGGTCTTCAGCTGGACTCATGCAGGACAATGCTGTAGGATCCAGGCCCTCGGCTGGATTTTCTAGGTCCTTAGTGTTGGGGACAGATTTCCTGCACTTTCTTGTATTTAACTCTGGATGACCATCATAAAACAGTACTATAAATTCTGTGTCCTGGATGTAATTGTTTTCCTTGCAATCCCTGACTACAATGCCTCTTGTCCTCTCCCCCCAACCCCTCTCGCTAATACCTCATCAAAATCATTGATATTTTACTGTCAGAATCTTACTGTCTCAAATCCCTTCCTCCTGGGACACTGTCACCTTCTGCCTCTTCAGCGACCCACCGCCTTTCCTTGTGACACCTGAAGCCGCTGCCAGACAGCACCCTCTCCTGCCATTTGCACTGCACTAGAAAGTGCTCACAAAATACGACCGTTTTCACCACTCCCTTCTCTTCTGAAACACAAAACTATTTCCAAGGTTTTGGCCTCTGGCTATCTTGGAAAACCAATAATTTTTAAAAACAAATGGAGAAACCCCACTCCCTTACCAAGATTGTCCACAGCATAATGAAGGAAGCAGCTGAACTTGATATGCTTATTGCAGACTATGTCAGGGTTGGGAGTCCTGCCTTTCTCATACTCGTTCAAAAAATCGCTGGAATAAAAAAAAAGGCCTCTTCAGTTCCAAGTGTGAAACATTCCCCGAAAAATAAACTGGCTAAGTTACTTGTTTAATATAGCCTTTCTCACTGTCATACCAAAACTATAATTTTCTGCAACACAGGAGAGCTCTCGTTTCAAGCCGTCTTCTGTGTTGTCGCCAAGTGCGCGCCCAGCGTCTGCTGTATGCCCCATCTGACTCCGCGATGACCACTCAGCCTGGACAAGAGGCAGGCACAGTCCCTGCTGCAGAGGCTTCGGTACCACCTACCCCCGCCTGGGGCCACACTGCACTGCTCCGGCACAGGCAGGCCCAGGGGAGGCCAGAGCTCGCCCTCCCTAACACAGCAGCCATAAAGCCACCAAGGCCCTAGTAGGCCTTCTCGGTGCCGGCCTGGGGACCCAGGTGACCAGGCACACACACTGCACACTCTTCTGATGTGACTGACACACTCCTGAGGACTGGCAGCCTCCTGGGGGTGTACGGTATAGCTGGCCATCCTGACTCGGTGGACTTCTGTCCTAACGGACAGACTGGACATGGAGAAGGACACTGCCACCTAGGCAGGGTGGGGCGGAACCCCACAGTCCTGGGGCACCACGCCAGGCCTGCCCCAGGAGTTCAACACTGGAGTTTAACACAGTGCTGGTCTTAAAGGTGTGTGTCACCACCCACTCTTTTTAGTTGTTGGAAGCTGTCAAGTGGTTCATTAAGCTACAAACTACCTCACATCCACTCTCTCTTCCATGTCTGTCACACATTCATAGACCCAATAAACTTTCTGCACAGGCATCCAATAAACTTTCTGCACAGGCATCCAATAAACGCTGGGTAGCCAGTTTACGAAAAGAATAGCCTGCCTGCTCTTCCATAGAAAGGAGGCTGCTCCTGTGTTGGGTGAGGCAGACAGCAGATAAACAGAACGTTGAGCTGCACACGGAGGTAAGTGCCTGTGATCCCAGCACTCTGGGAAGCTGAGACAAGAGGATCAAAAGTTTGACAGCAGCCTGGGGAAATGAGTGAGATTCTGCCTCAAAATAAGAAAGGTCAGGGGATGGAGCTCGATCCTCAACACCAGAAAAGTTAACTAACTAGTTAACTAGCTAATAATATCTGAGTGGGGCACGGTGGCACAGCCTGTAACTCCAGCACCCTAAAAGGCTAGGGCAGGATTGCAAGTTCAAGGCTATGCACGGGAGGAATGCCACAAGGGGCACCGAACGGCCAAGAGTGGCACAGTCTCTGGCACCCCTGCAGAGGCGGCACCCGGGCTGCCCATCCCTCAGCCTGGCTCACTGCAGCCGTCCTTCCATGGGCAGAGACATGACACACAGGAAGCCTCGTGCTGCAGCCTTCGCGCACCTGAACACGTTGTTCCAGTACTCCCTGATGTAGGACACCTGGTGGAAAGGAATGTCTAAGATTTGGCAGACTCTGTAAGCGTCCTCGCAGTCTCTGTCCGCGACGCACACGCCATGCTCGTCCAGTGAGTCCCAGTTCTTCATGAACACCCCTGTCACTTGGTAACCTGGGGAGGGAAGGGGTAAACTGAAGCCCACCGGTCCACCTTGGGTGAAAAAGCAGTGCTTTTTACACTCGGAACAGTCCCTGTCACATCGCCTCTTCCACGCCTCTGCACCTGGCAGCCCAAGCGTTCCCATGAGACCTTCGGGGCTCAGGGTGACACCCTAGTGCCAGCCTTCTGGACACTCCCTTCCCTAGGTCCCCACTGGGCTCTGTAAAAGCCCTGTCACCAAAATGCAGAAATTTTGCCTCAGTCCCCATCTTTGAGTCCCTAAACCTCGCAGCAGCACCACATGGGGCTGGGGCTTGGCAATCTGCGCTGACCAGCTAAGAGGGCAGCAAAACTCCAGTTTTGCAATGTAAATAAAACCATCACACAGTTATTAGAAAAGTAAACTCATTCAAAAATTCCCAGTTACTATCTAAGACCTCAGAGTCTAGGATATCAGGTATAAAGACAATTAAAATGTTGGATACTTTACCCACCTGGGGTTGTAATTCATACTTTGTGTAACCTCAGTTTAATCCCCAGCGTCAAAAAATAAAACAAAATAGGTGGGCGTGGTGGCGCATGCCTTTAATCCCAGCACTCAGGAGGCTGAGGTAGGAGAAGCGTTGTGAGTTTGAGGCCAGCTTGGGCTACAACGTGAGTGTGAGGCCGGCCTGAGCTACATAGTGCGACCCTGCCTCAAAAAACTAGGGCCTGGAGTTTGGCTCAGTAGCTTAAGCACCTGCCTGGCAGGCACAAGGTTGTGAGTTAGATCCCTGGTGCCACCAAAAAATAAATAAATAAATAAAATGAAAATTTTTGCTTAAGGGCTCCACCATGTATATATTTAACGACTCACTTTTCCTCTTTCCTTGTGTGACAAATTATACAACCAAATACTGAAACACTGGCTCTATGACACCATCCTAGCAAGCTACTCAAGCAACTGCTCTGTATGACAAATGTTTCTTTCTGTTAGGCTGAATTTAAGGAAAGACAGGGCATTTGGTTAAAGGAGACTTAAAACAGTGCCCCCCCCCACCTTTGCCACGATGAAAAGGGGTCGCCCCATCCCAGTGGGTGTGCCGCCCTCCCACCTCCATACACAGAAGCACCTGGGGCCACTGCTGTTTCAGAACTTAGCACAGAGGCTCGGTTATCCGGCCTGACTCCCCTGCAACTCACCTCAGCAGGAGTAGGCACTGTTTAGTTCAACCCTGCGCCCCCAGCGCTTAGCACCATGCCCACACAAAGTGGCAGCTAAAAAACAACTTGTACAGTGAACAAACCCTCCACACGGAGCTTTAAAACCGCCCTGCCCCACAGCCTCATTTGCCTGATCATCTTTCTCATTCAGAGATGAGGCCCGCGCGTGCGCACACAGGCTCAGAAGCTGCAGGTTGGTTTCTCAAACCTTCCAGGGTGCACAGGACAGGTCATCCCCTACACACACACACAACAGAGCCCCCAGCGCCAAGTGACAGCGCTGTGCTTTTTTCCCTGCTAAGCCCACTGGCTCCCTCCACGGAGAAAAATCCAAGGAAGCCTGGACTATGAAGCAGTAGAGCCTGGAGGTGGAGAGTAAAGACGACCCTGGAAGACCTGGCCAGTCTTTGGCATCTCCCAGAACACCCAGCTTCCTCTGGTCAGAACCCTTCAAGGGCTCTGAGTTGATCTCCCACATAGCTTCAAGCCCCTAACACCCTAACAGCTTCCAAGCTCGGGGCTCACCCCTCGCCTCCCTGCCAGCACTGGCTCCCTCCTCTGCTGCATCTGCCAACTCTGCCACACTGCTGCCTCTTCACCTCAGGCCTCCACTTTGCTGAGTGAGATCCTAGCCTTCTGCAGGCTCAGCTCAACATGCTGCCGGCTTGCCAGGCCTTCCCTCCGGCACTATGACCCCTCTCATGACACATACTAATAAACCACTACTGTTTCCTGAGCTCCCCATCCGTGCTGGGTACGGGGTAAGCCTTCTCACGTAGTGTGTCGTTCCCTCCTAGTCACCCTGTGAGGGCGGCACCACCCGCCTTTACACAACTCGCCTGAGTTCAGCAGCCGGGTTCGCAACTCTGCAACCCCGGAGCCTGCACCCAAGGGGACCGACAGCGGAAGGGACTCTGCCGTGTGCATGCCTGGCGATGAGACGGAGGACTTAGCTTAGGGGCAGGTAATCCCCACTGTGGATCCCCAAAATCCCCGGCAGCTGCGGGGCTCTGTTTAGATGCCAGGAAAAAGTACAAGCGCTTCGTGTAAAAGTTTGAGATCCGGGGAACGGAGAAGGCAGGTGTGACTCGATGCGCATGATTTCACCGTCTCGTGAACAGGGTAAGATCCGCAGCAGCGCGGCCGCAGCGCAGAGGTCGGAGCGGACGCCTCGCGCAGCCCCGGGCCTCCCCTCCCGACCCACGCCGAGTCCGCCCGCCACCGCGCGGGAGCTCCGGAAGGGCCGCTAGGGAGCTGACGGGGCCGCGGCCGCCTCACCTCTCCGCCTCAGCAGCAGCGCGGCCACGGCGCTGTCCACGCCGCCCGACAGGGCGCACACGACGTGCCGCGCCGCCTGCATCCGCGCGCACTCCCGCTGCCACCTAAGGTCGCCACCGCGGGGGCAGTATCCGCCTCGCGCCGGAAGTCCCGCCCCGCCATGGAGTCAAAGCTCGCTGCTCGGCGGGAAACGCGCTCCCTGGCCCTCGCGTTCCGCCGGGATTTGTGCCCCAGCCCAAGGCTTCCCCGCCGCCCGCGCTCCCTCCCTCCCAGCGTCACACCCAGCTGTAAGCCCGCTCGTGGACCAGTCTAGTGTCACTGGCCCATGACCGAGTCCCCTTCCAAGGCCCCTCTGAGCGCCTGGTTGTGAGCCAGGTCGGCAGGGTCAGCACCTTCCCGCCTAAGGCTTTGGGCCTCCGTGCGCTACAGCCACCCACAGAGGAGCCGAAACTTCACACATGTACATTTCCTGTGACTTTTCAGTTAAATACCTGGTATTTTGGTCAAGAGTTCAGTGAATAGGGCCGGGGATTTAGCTTAGCAGCATAAGCGCCTGCTTGGCAAACGCGAGGTGGTGAGTTCGATCCCGGGTACCAAAAAAAAAAAAAAAAAAAAAAAGAGTTCACTGAATATTAGTCACAGTGGCCTGGCTTTGGCAAAGGCAGTGATAACCCAAGGTCCATCTGCCAACAGCAGTGTAGGGTGTGTGGATTTCAGCGATGGAAAACACACAGACATTTGCTGCTTAGAAATGTGAAAATCACAGGAAACTGGACCTCTGAGGCGTGGCAGGGTTACGCTCTGTTGGCAGCCAGGGTGCTTCGTGCTGTGCGATGGAGAAGGCGACCACCT